>QMIH01003394.1:16791-21791 GCA_003987875.1 Clarias batrachus | reverse complement strand
ACATGCCACTGTGTAATTCACAGGAACACGTAACCTGAAATACTAGAGAGACTAACAATGCCTGTACGCCAACAGGAAGTAATGTAGCGTGACACAAATTAGCTCATGCTAGATGATATCCCCAGTAGCTTCCTTTTATTTTTAGCGATGTTAGCCTTTGGGTTAAAATTAGCGCTTTAAAGTAGAGATGCGAGTGAAGCCAGTGAACAGAAAGCTAATGTGCTTAGCGTAGCAGCGTGCCGATCGTTACCAGTCCGAACGCATCTCTGTGCCCCCGCGCTAAATGAGTCTTGGCTTTTTCTTCCGGTTTTCCCCGAGGCAATTTTAGGCTGAGCGCGTAAACTGGAGAGTGTGTGTGTGTGTGTGTGTGTGTGCATGTGTGTGTCTGTGTGTGTCTGCCGGGATACTGGGTGACATTTAGAAGCTGCTAGGGTTTTGTCCCTTTAATATTGAAACTAATTAGCCTCCAGATGCAGCCAAGCAGAATCATAACCAGCCTAGCACTCCAACACACACAAACACTTAAAACACACACACACACACACACACACACAAACTTTCTGATTTTGAAAGTCATTTGGGAATCATAATTCTAACTTCTTAGAAACTGCGTGAAGCATGGAGCAGTCTCTCTCTCTCTCTGTTTCCCTTCCTCTTTTTTCGGTTGTCCATATCCACAATTCATTCATTCTTTCTGTTTCTTTATTTCTTCCTTTCTTTTTTTTCCCTTTCCATTCAACACTGGTTCTTCAGTCTTCTCTAGACAGTTAGATACGGTCAGAGATACCTTGGACACACTTAAAGACAGTTAGACAGGTGGAGCCATTTAGAGACAGACAGTGACAATTAAACAGGTGGAGACAGTTAGAGACAATTAAACAGGTGGAGACAGTTAGAGACAATTAATCAGGTGGAGACAGTTAGAGACAYACAGTTGCACAGTTAGACGCAGAGAGACAATTAGAGACAGTTAAAGATAAGTTAGTTAGGTAGATTCAGTTAGAGACGGTGACAGAGAGACAATCAGAGACACTTCAATGGTTAAAGACAGTTCTATAATGAGACACAGAGTGACATACAGCATGTGACACAATGTAAGACACAGTGTGAGAGACAGAGTGACACACAGTGTGAGATACAGTATAAGACACAAAGTAAGAGAGCATGACACACAATGTGAGACACGGAGTGAGAGACAGCCTGAGACACAAAGTGAGACAGCATAAGACATAAGACAGTGTGACACACAACATAAGACACAGCATGAGACATAATGCGAGACACAGCAAAAGACACACCCTGAAAAAGCAAAAGAGAGACACACTTAGGATGGGACAGAGAGAGGAAGAGATAAATAAAAGAACAAACGACACGGACACACACACACACACASACACACACAGACACACACACACACTAAACTGAGAAGATGATGTGTGTGCTTCCTTTTTCTCATTCATTTATAAGATCTAGAGACTCTACAGGGTGTTGAGTGACAGAGTGCGCACTTCAGAGTGCGCACTTCAGAGAGACACCTCTGCCGTCTGCAGCGCATCAGGAGTCTCTGAGAACCAACCCGGGAGGAGATGAGTTCCGTCCCCGTCCGTCCCTCAGTCTGTCTGAGATTAAAGKTGTAAAGTAAACTCGGACCACACAGCGCCGACACTGATGCTAAACACGTGCAGAGACATTAAAGACAGTTAAAGATGGTCAGACACTCGAGGCTCCTTCTGTAAATGTCCCAAACCTCTTGCAAAGTGAAGCAGACTTCACCGTATTGCTGAGCAACATGTGTGTATGTGTGTGTGTGTGTGTGTGTGTGTGTGTGTGTGTGTGTGTGAGGCGTCAGCTGTACACGTCCCTGTGACCGAGCTGTTACTATAGAAACCATAAGACGTCATATAAATGGAGCAGTGTAGCGCTTACGTGGCAGCGAGAAACGTTAGCTGGTGGTGTTTAGCAAAGTGGAGAATCAAAGGTAGATGAGATGGCGGTAATACTTTATGCATCAGTGTGAAGGAGAAGGAGTGAGAGGCAGACGAAGTGAGAGAGAGAGAGAGAGAGAGAGAGAGGGAGGAAGGGAGCAGGGTAGAACCTTGCCTGAAGCAAAAGCCACTGAACAGTTAAGAACTTCCTGTTTCTCTTCAGGCTACGACGCAAACGCTAACCACACATGATGGAGGGATGGCCTTTTATCTGCCTTCGAGAAAGAGGGAAAGAGAAAGAGAGAGACGRGAAACGCTGAATAAGAGATGTTGTACGTCTGATCTCATGATTCCACAAACGCTTTTTCACGTTTTTTTTTTTTTTTTCTTTCTTCTGTCGCGGGCAATTGGATGAAATGAAAGCCGCCGAAATTCAAACGCAGCGTTTAAATGCTCACTTGATCTTTCTCACATAAACACGGCAGGATTACTCTCTGAGCCGCTGACATACACGCACACACACACACGCACGCACGCACGCACATTCATGAATGATTAAACAAAGTTAGCACTCGATTAGGCCTCAGGTCCGCGTTCACGTCAGACCCGCTCGGCTACGCTAATCTCGCTAATCTCCTGCACGTGTGTAGCATCAGCTGTGTGGTCYGAGTTTACYTTACACCTTTAATCTCAGACAGACTGAGGGACGGGGACGGAACTCATCTCCTCCCGGGTTGGTTCTCAGAGACTCCTGATGCGCTGCGGACAGCAGAGGTGTCTCTCTGAAGTGCGCACTCTGAAGTGCGCACTCTGTCACTCAACGCCCTGTAGAGTCTCTAGATCTTATAAATGAACGAGAAAAAGGAAGCACACACATCATCTTCTCAGTTTAGTGCGTGTGTGTGTGTGTGTGTGTGTCCCTTTCGTTTGTTCTTTTATTTATCTCTTCCTCTCTCTGTCCCATCCTAAGTGTGTCTCTCTTTTGCTTTTTCAGGGTGTGTCTTTTGCTGTGTCTCGCATTATGTCTCATGCTGTGTCTTATGTTGTGTATCACACTGTCTTATGTCTTATGCTGTCTCACTTTGTGTCTCAGGCTGACTCTCACTCCGTGTCTCACATTGTGTGTCGTGCTCTCTTACTTTGTGTCCTATACTGTATCTCACACTGTGTGTCACTYTGTCTCTTTTCAGTGCATTCCCAGATCAAAGCCTCCTGAGGGTCTCTCGCTGTCCCCTATGTCTCACTCTGTCCCTTTCTCTGTCAGTCTCTTTCTCTGTCCTTTTCGTTTTATGTCTCTCTCTCTCTCTATCTCTGTCCCTTTATCTCTGTGTGTGTCTCTCTCTGTCCCTGTTCCTGTCTCTCTCTTTCTCTGTCCCTTCACTTTACATCTCTCTCTCTGTCCCTTTCTCTCCCAGTCTCTCTCTCTCTCTGCACCTTCCTCTGTGTCTCTTTCTGTCTCTTTCTCTGTATGTCTTTCTCTGTCCCTTTCTCTGTATATCTCTCTCTGTTCCATTTCATCTGTTCCATGTATCTCTATGTCTCTGTCTGTCTCTTAATTTATTTGTTACTCTTTCTTTTTCTCTGTCTCKCGCTCACACACACATGCATAGACTGTCCTTGTTTCTCTTTCCATTCTTTGCTTTCCAGTTAAAACTCGTCATCCTCTGTTTACAGTATGGACAGAGACCACTGGGTCTGACTGACCCTGGTATCCGTGGCGATGGTTCAAGTTATGGTGGCAGTCGTCATGGAGACCGCAGTGGCCATGAATACAGCAGTGAGATCATTAGGTGGCTAGGCTAGGAGCTCCTCTGTCTGGGTGTCCCCCGAGACGACTCATGAGACAAGCAACTTTTTTAACTTAATTTAAAGGTTTAATGTTGACCATAAGATTTAAAAATAAATGAATTGAAGAAATAAACACCGAAATCAAAATAGTCTGGTTGTGTTGGGAGATTATTTAAATTCTTGAAAAAAAATAAAAACACAAACAAAATGATCACACACCACATCAAGAAATATTAACCAAGACACACACACACGCACACACACACACACACACACACTGTGCTTGATCTTACAAGAAAAGTTGTTGTGCGGATATGTGTGTGTGTGTGTGTGTGTGTGTGTGTGTGTGTGTGTGTGTGTGTGTGTGTGTGTGTTGATGTCAGTGCCACAGGCGACTGCTGCTCATGGGCCAATCTACCAGACCTGTCAGTCTACATCTGTCTCTCTCTCTCTCTCTCTCTTTTGCTTGCACACACACACACACACACACACACACTTTTAGGAATTCTGCCTGAAGCGTTTGGACGGACATGTTGAAAGCAGATTTTTGTAAACGCTTAGCACCATTAGCAGACTTTATTCAGGGTGCGTGTCGATCATAGATGCAAGTTCATGAATCTGACACACACAGAGACCACGCCCCTTTACTGTAACTAACACACACAGAGGTCACGCCCCCTTTACATTGAGTGACACACACAGAGGTCACACCCCCTTTACTGTGACTGACACACACAGGCCACACCCCCTTTACCGTGAGTGTCACAACCCCTTTACTGTACCTGACGCAAACACAGAGGCCACACCCCCTTTACTGTGACTGACACACACATGGGTCACGCCCCTTTACTGTATCTAAAAAACACAAAGAGGCCACACCCCCTTTACTGTGACTGACACACACGCACACACACACACACACACACACACACACACACAGAGGCCACACCCCTTTACTGTGACTGACACACACAGACACACACACAGACGTCACACCCCGTGACCGTGAGTGACACACACAGAGGATACGAGGCTCTAAAGTAGGAAGTGCTCAGTGCGGCTCCAAACCTGAACTTAAACCTTCTGCCCCGGGATATACGTCCACACACACACACACACACACACACACACACACATGCGCACACAGGGTCGGCCTCCTACTCTACTGAGCCATTAATTAACCACATTAACATACTAGCACAATGGCTGAGCCAAATGACCCGGGGCAAGAAGCGTTCAGCTTCATTAACCCTGAACCATGTAGACCAGGCATTAACACAACCCCCC
>QMIH01003394.1:0-12919 GCA_003987875.1 Clarias batrachus | reverse complement strand
CAACTTTCTCGCGCGTCGCCTCCGTGCGTAGTTTCCCAAGCAAAACCGTTTCGAAAGAATGCGGATTTGTTTTTGTTTTTTTATTTGTTTACGTTTTCTTTCTTTACCATTTGTCATCATTGTTGTCCGAGTGCATAACGAAGCACTTACGTTACTTCACTCTGCAAAATATGAAATAAACCTCGAGTCAGATTAAAGTCAGAGTTTAGGAGTTGCACTTATTTGAGTTTTTAGTTTGTGGCTAGTTTTGAAGCTAAGTTTAAACAGAACGAGTCTGATCTGCTCGCTAGCAAATGACCCAAGGAATCCAGAAGGGCCAATTTGGGTGTCAATTAGAAAGAGCGAGTGTGTATGTGTGCGTGTGTCTGTGTGTGTATATGTGTGTGTGTGTGTGTGTGTGTGTGTGTGTGTGTGTGTGTGTCTGTGGCTGTTGGAAACTGGTTAACCCTTAAGTGTTTTGCCCTGAGGACGTCATTAAAACTTTAGCAGTGCACCTGGGAGGAGCTGCGGCTAATGTGAGAGAGAGAGAGAGAGAGAGAGAGAGAGAGAGAGAGAGAGACTGTATGTGAGTTTCAGGGACTGAAGCACTTTGAGACAGAGATAAATCTCTCTCTCTCTCTCACACACACACACACACACATGCAGCTATATGGTGTTTATAATTGATGGCGCACTTCATTTGTGTGGTCATGGGACATACGACTGCAGCCTAATTTCATGAGAAATCTTTTTTTTTTACTTTGGTTAGACCCACACATGCATGTCCGCACACACACACACACACATACACACACACACACACAGCTCTCCACTCTCGAGTGATGGAGCAATGAAAGATAGATGTGAGGATGAATCATAAATGCAAGAGGGAGAGAGCAAGAGATGTACAATATATCATCACATCAAGGTGTGTTTGTGTGTGTGTGTGTGTGTGTGTGTGTGTGGGGTGTGTGTTAAAAAAACAAACAAAAAAAAGTCAACTCAAAGAGAAAAGCAAAAACTTATTTATTCGTAAATTAATGGGGAAAAAAACAAGCATTTATTATTCATTCAATTATTGATCTGGTGTTAATTGAATTTAAAGAAAGTGTGAATTATGCAGCGCGCGCTCGTTATGCACGGCGAGCGCCGAGTCCACGGGAGGGCACAGACCTTGACTCTGCCAGCTCAACATCTGAATGCGTAATTTCCCTGGCTTTCTATGGTGCATTCCTAATGAACAGAGTCAACATCAATACGTGTGTGTGTGTGTGTGTGTGTGTGCGTGCGTGTGAGAGAGAGTGTGTGTGTGCGCTTGTGTTTATGTGCGTGCTTGCATTTTTATGTGTACCCGTGAGTGTATGTGTGTGTTTTTTCCCAGACAATGCGCGGCTTTAGAAAACAGTCTGCTTATAGGAAAAATACTCTGGATATAATCCCCCTTCACTCCGCTGTGGCTGATATCTTTACTTTACCTCCTTAAACACCGGGCTAGTTTTGTTTGTTTGTCTTGTTACCGCTTAGTATTGTTTTTCCGTCAAATGCCCTTGAGAATGTGCACCAATTCCTCACCTTAGTACCACTTACGAATCTGGTGGCAGGTCAATTTTGACTAGGAAACAAACAAAGCTAAGATAAAACTAGACAAACTAGAATGTTATTATCAGCTATAAGAACGACAAAAAAGAAAAAGCTAGCTAAATTTTTTGACGTCGAGTCAAAAAAACATATTTTGTCCAGTAGACTAAATTGTGAATTAATATTTTCACTACTTCTAACGCTGCCCCTGCTGTGTGTTGGATAAACTCTTAGCTTTGTGGTACAATAGTTTTTATATAATTAACTTTTGTTTTATCAGCACTTTCCATTTATCAGGTGATTTGTAAAAACAAACAAGAATGTGATTTGCAGGAAAGAAGAGCAGTGTGCAATGATTCGTTTTTGGTGGTCTGAGGGTGTACCTGGTGGCGTAAATGATCTGAGACTTTGCGCGCAGTACTGTATGTATAAAGTGTTTTGTCACGTGTATGAACAGACATAGGCTGCACCAGTATTAGCCATCAAGAAGGAGTAAGCACCGTCAATCCTAACCCAAGAAAAAGTCAAATATCAGTTGAAAAATGCACAGTTGTCTGGGATTCTCGGGGGCCAGAAGTATTGGAACATTATCAGGAAAAACGTTCAACAATCAACAGTGCTCGTTATAGTGAGACGCTCATTAAAAAGCTGAAGCCTAAACCTCAGATTAAACCCACAGGACCAAGGACATCATATCCAAGGACGTCCTGATCAGCCCACACTGTTGACACTCCCTATAGTCCTGRTCTCGCTCCATCAAAGTTACACCTGTTCGAACCCCTGAAAGCAGCCCATTGAGGACGAAGATACACTTCTGCTGAAGAAGTGAAGACAGCGGTGCATTCATGGCTTGTAGCTTAGAATAAAACATGTTTTAATTAGGGAATACAAAAGCTTGTTGAAAAGAAACGCAAGGAGATTATGTTGAAAAATGATGTATTTCTAAAAATGAATTTAAATAAATCCTACAGGCAGAGTACAGAAAATATCTCTCTATTTATCTATCTATTTGGTAAAAAAAATAAATAAAATCTAATACTTATTTATGTCTAATACTGATGTGTGAAATTGCAATATGAACTCATTTTAGTTTACAGGGGTTAAAACGGAAACATTTCTTGCGGTTGTTTAACGGATCTGAGGTGCGAGAAATGTGAACTCTGCGAATATCTGCTGAACGCGAGTGTACCATTTTTCGGGCCTTACCCAGCAGGAGACAGTCAGTCAGCATATGATGTCAGTGTTTCTGAATAGCAGCACTAGACGTGTTTCACAGCAGACAATGTCTGAAAGGAAAACAAATCCTGCGCAGCATTAAAGGCTTTTACTCCTGAAGCAAAGCCCGTCTGTCAGAGAGCTGAAACCCAACAAGGAAATCCACCTCGGGAAGACGGAACGCGAAACCGGGGCTCTTCGGGACATCTTTCCGAGACACGAATAAGCAATTCATAGTCAAACGCGCAGTAATGTCACAGTGAGTTAATAGGTTTCTGAGAAAAGAGTTGGCCAGAAGCCCTTCACGGCAGACTGAGAGATCTGATCGATAACTACAGACGTTTCAGCAGTGTAGTAAGCCAGTGTTTCCAACTCCACAACATCCCTGGAGTGGACAACATGTTCAGCATAGGATTTTCTTCTCTTTTTTTTTTTTTTTCCTTTGTCCTGACTGAGTGCTCAGATATCAAGTGCGAGTGCTAGCACTGAGGACAATGTCAATACAAACATCCTCGGACAAGATCTTTTACTTCTGGCCTGTTTATGTACAAAATCTGGCCCAAAGATGAACCGGTGGAACCTATGGAATATGAACTTGAAAATTGTGTTTTTTTGTTGTCTGTGTGTTTGATATTTTACAAACTGTATGAAAGAGGTCTGTATCACCAATCAGCATGAACGATAGACTTAGCCCCACCCCTGGTACTGTTATTGCAGGAACCAAAACTTACAACTCCTTCTTGTAAGATGATAAAAATGTGTTTTTTATCTGATTAACTTGAAGAGAACAGTAAATGAACTAGCGTTTATAGCTGCTATAAGGTAAGTGATAACCTGTTTCATGGACATTCCATAACATTAAATTAAATGKAACAGCATGAGATTGTGTTCATTAACTGCCTATAATGATAATTCAGTGATCAACATGAAAGGCATGTTTTTCGAGGGTGGTTATCACCTTGGCCTTCAAACGTCAGGTTCAGGGGTTCGATTCCTGGTTGTGTGCCTGTGTGCGCTGTGCTTCTGGACTGGCGTCCTGTCCCGTGTGTCACTCAGACTCTCTGAACAGAATAGGTGGTATAAAGAATGAGTGCGTGAGTATGTCTTCGAAAATGTATATGATGTGTATGTCAATATAACCTTTATATGTAACATAATTCTGTTACATTAAACTCTTTTAGAAATTTGTGACAGCTATTTTATATTTGCGTCTCTTCACTAAGAATTCATAAAGATCTCTTTATATGTTTATCAAATTCAGAGGGCCCGCCATACAACCGCAACCTTGCTCTAGGCGTCCATGTTTTTTTTTCTTCCAGTGAAAGCACTGGAACACATTTAGATCAGAACTCTGGGACTTGGAAGTTTCTAGTACAATGGATTGCAGCATATGTACCGGTGCCTTATTAAGCCATTATTAAATGGAGCAGTGGCTTATTTTTCAGTGGACAGGTTTATAAAGCGAGTGCTAGCCTACAGGTACATCCTCACCTGAGCCGATGGAGGCTAGCCACCCTTAGGCAGGGTATGACTCTCACACTCCAAATAGCCCGAGGCTACTCTTCTAACAGACACACCGACACACCTCTCATCCTCCCTCTCTTCTTTTCAATTTTCTCTCCCTCGCTCGCTCTCTCTGTCCCGCTCCTGTGCTCTTTGCTGGCCAGTTGTTGACCCGCTTCCTTCCCTCGCTCCTTCCACTTCCTCTCTCAGCTTTTCAGACCAAAGGTCTACACCAAAGACCTTCTCAAAGTCCACCTCCCTCTCTCTCCTCTACCTGCGTGTGGCTTCCTTTAAGGCAACCAAAATGGMTGACTTCTGTCGGTTTTTCAAAACGAATGCATCAGCCTTACTGTTGCTGAACCTGAGAGACATTCTGAGAAAAGGGCTGTTCGCTGATAATACTAGCGTACATGTGCTAACTTGACAGTTTCTGATAGGATTTATAACATTATTTGTTTTATGATAAAGTTAATAATCAGAAAAAGTAAATGCTAGCTATACTGAGCTAACCTGACAGGATTTCTAATGGAATTGTTCCTATTTGTGCTAATAATATAAATAACACAAACTTAGATAGATAGATATATTTTAAAAAGGAAAATTATTAAAACTGCTCTAATTAGCCAGCTATAAATGGTTACAGATAGCCAGCTAGCAAAAACTAGTTTTTAATTGTTCATATTCATAAATGTTAACAGTGTACAACTACTTAACCTTAACGACTAGCTATTTTGTTCCGGCCTTGACAGAATTTATAAGTTATAATAATAATTGATCATAATTGTCACTGCCCATAGGACATGTTACCATGGTATAAGTWGTCAAATGGTATTTTTGACAGTTCCGTGGTACGTATTTGCTCATATAGTACATGTATCAAACTATGGTACATGGTTATACCAGGTACAGTAATATGGTACTGTGGAAAGCATACCAGGATACTGTCAGAAATATGTTATACAGGTTTATGTATCATAATGGTAATGCTTATACAGTACATATGGTACCACTGTATATACAGTATGTACAGTAACATTTATTAAAAACTATAGTGCATGTTGAAACTCGATGTGCTGTTTTACATTGTACCCAAAGTACAGAGGTACATACTGTATCATCCTATCATGGTACTCACGGATGTGCCATAGTAGCCATCCTTATACTCTAGAAAGTCCTATTGCACGGTACCACATAATACTACGGTATATTATAGTATGGTAATATTTCTTCCAGACAGGAATTCTGACAGAATTTTTAAGTTATATTAATAACTAGTTATTACGCAATTCACAATACTAAAACCAAATACTTCCTTAACAGGGACTAATCTGATCATGCTAATACTGCTAGTACTGCTAATACTAGATAATTCAATAACATGAACTAGCCTCAGATGAATTCTGACATGATTTATAAGTTTTATTAATACCTGTACACAATTTATAATACTAATACTAGCTAGTTCATTAACATGACCTAATCTGACAGGAATTAAGGCAGAATTTCTCAATTATATTAATAAATGTAAATAATTGTCAATGCTAGCTAGCTAGCTATTTCATGAACCTAAACTAACCTGACAGGCCTTCTAAAAGGGTTATAAAAGGCATATTTATAAATGTTAATAATTTAAACTGCTAAAAAACAACAAAAAAACTAACCTACAAACAAACAAACAAACAAACAAACAAATAAACAAAAACAAATAAATAACTGTCATTAGCTAAACTGGCAGAATTTCTGATTATATTTTAAGCTATATGAATAAATTAAACCTGACAGGATTTCGGAGGGTATTTTCGTGCTGTTTTTGTCCAATTTATAACTGAATGTTACTGCTAATGTTAGCATGCTTGTTAATTTGTTGTTATTTAATAACTAATAAAAATATATTAGTATAACATATATAGTATAAAAATCTGTTTCAGCCATAAAGCTAATTTTGTGACATGTCTATTCAGATACAACAAACTTATATTCTCTTTAAACACAAAACATTTTCTATTCATTGCATTCACAGCCACTTCTCCTCACATAACCAGCAAAATGGTTTATTTGATCCACACTTTAGTGGATTAGCTTTTTGTGCTTGTTCAGGAGATTCAATTCTTGGATTACCATCATTTCCACAGTCACTTCCTACGCCAATGAAAATGATCATGCACTTGACTTAACATGAGGAGAAAGGCATTATGGGATACCGCCAAGCTCCTGCCTTCAGCAACCACAGCTTAAATCTCTTTCACTGGCTGAGACACCCGAAGGACGTGTCCTTCTCGCTCAGACACCCACCAGAGGCAGCGCACTACGCTAGGCTACATATCAAGCTCTCGCATTCACTCCGGGGCTAATCTGCAAGCTCACAAACTCACAGTAAAGCTAATTTATGGGGGGCTGCTGAGTTAACATGCAACACAACCAAAATTCAAATTCTGTCACCTAAAGAAATGAAAAATGCTAATTATGGCAAGCACATTAATGTAACAGCAACTAACCAAGACCAGTGAGTCAATTATTTTCTTCGAATGCAAGTGGTGTTGTCAGGAACCATGCTGATATTCATTTATAGATAGAATAGATAGTAAACGGCAGTCCAAAACAAGTGTGTTAAAATTTCCAGGCTGTTGAATGGATTCCAGTA
This sequence comes from Clarias batrachus, assembly GCA_003987875.1. Taxonomy (NCBI): domain Eukaryota; kingdom Metazoa; phylum Chordata; class Actinopteri; order Siluriformes; family Clariidae; genus Clarias; species Clarias batrachus. The sequence goes on along the minus strand of QMIH01003394.1, from coordinate 6,003 downwards.
CAGATTGTATAAATAGCGCTACCTGCTGCAGGGATAGGGGAGTTATAAGTGTGTATGTGTGTATGGGTAAGTTATCACTTTTTTACGACCAATATCAACTCTGCCATTAACATTAATAAAAAGATATGAAAATATCAATACTAGAATGTTCCGCCACCCTCAAGGACCGCACTTAACAATTTGCATATTCATATATGCAAATGAAAACATGAATAATTTCCCTCAACACCTTTGCCTCTCTCCAAAGGTTACAGCCCATTGAATAAAACCCAACAATTAGCGTGAGGATTTTCCATTATTTATTATTTTTTCCCCCAGCACTGCATGGAGCAGTCATAAATAATATCAGTTCTGGCCTCTTTCTCTCTGATCTTGTGACCTGTTAAAATCACATGGCCAGTTCATTGCCGGTCAACGCTGCTTCTTGCTCTCACCACCCACTGAACACCTAACACAGCAAATCAAATCTCCACCAGAGAATCAGCTTCACAGAGACTCAATGAACAACACAGCACAGAGCTAAATCAATGAACCGGGTCTATTAACAGCCATTTATGATAGAATTAAGAGTTGCTTGGCTGCTGTGCGACCCAGTGGCTCTTCTCTTTTAGTTTTATGCTTTACCCGCTGAGTCTGCCACAGCATTAATATTAGCATTGTCCTTAAATGCATTTAAAGAAGGAAGGCACATGTCAATAAACTACACCTGTCAGTTTGGTGTTTTTCATATCTTACACCTGCCACCCTCACGGATGCCATAAACAGCTACAATTGTCCACATTTTACTACTGGGATCATGAGGTTTTTGGTGGACTAGTGGCTAGCATTGAACTCTTTTACCACCATTCTATTCCTGGTATCAGGAAACATCTTGGGGTTAAATACAGTACAAGCTCTCAGTGCTAGTCCCAAGTTGGAAACAGCCAAAAGAACAACAACACATATGGACATCACGTGACACCATAATTGCTTTCTGTCCTCCAGATCCTTCTTCTAAGATCTGGCCAGCAAGCTAGATCTTCTGCCAACCATCCTGACTCACACAAGCTTACACAAGTATGCTCCCATTTCACATCCTATTCTAACCAATGTGTGGCTCATAAGCTTCTGCTTCCATCCAGCTCCTAACCAACAAACTCCTTGTATCATCTAGAACCCATTCCTACCCCCTTGAAACCCACAAACTCTTACTCTCATCCAGATACTGTACTAGTTAACATCCTATTTCTATCTTACTTGAGTTCCACAAGATCCTACTGCTATATACCAGACCTGTCTATCCTCCAAAAGTTCTCCTGAGGACCATGAATAAATCCATTGATTCAAATTTCTACCAACCTCTGCCACCTTAGGGCCAATAAGCCTCTACTGAAGTTCAAGTTCTTTCGTACTGAGGTCTACAATCTCCAGCTGGATCCTACTTCTGTTATCCTAAGATATACAACTATACAAGATTTATCTACCATCTACATCCACCTACTACTCTCCTGAGGCCTAYGAGCAGATTCTTCCATTCAAATTCATCCACTACCAACCTAAGGCCCACATGTGTCTACTTAATTCCTGGTCAAACTTCTTTTGTTCTCAGGAATTTAAGCTTCCCCTTAGATGTTACTGTTGTTATCCTGAGGCTCAACACATTTTTTCATACCATGCAAATTCTTCTATCATCCTGAGACACACAAGCTTCGCTTGCAGTCTAGATGCAATGTTTATTTTCCTGATGCCTGCAAGCCCTTTCTCCTTTCTAGATCCTTGTCCTGCTTACTTGGGGCAGATGAGTAAATTCTAAAAATCCAAAACTAGCAATCAATGTCCTAAGGCCTACAAGATTTGGATTCTAATAAAAAAAACTCTTCTGCCTCCCTGAGACCTCCCTGAGAACTCTCACCTATTCTGAGTCCATTCCTACCTCCTGGAGGCCCCAAAACACATTGTTCTGGGACTATCCTAAGGCCTTGATGCTAGAACATCTAGAAAATCTTATTCTGACCMAGCTTCGAGTCAACAAGATCTTTCTCCTATTAAAACTTATAAAGATCCCAACTCTTAGAAACTATGCCCTCGGGATTCTACCACTGCTTGAGTAAATTATCTTATCTTAAAGCAATCTATCTGATCTTCTACAAGTTCTATCTCATGTTCTACTTAGAATCCTCCACGTCCTACTATTGGATTTTGCTCCAGTTTAGGTCCTCCTGTACCATCTTTATTGCTCCCTCACCATTCTGTTCCTAACACCCTGAGGCCTACAAACTAGATCTGCTGTCCTGCCATTAGGGCTCTTAAAACTTTACTGTCACGGTGGTCCACAAGTTTCAGCTTGTTTTCTTCTGTGGTTCTGTGAYTTTAAATCTYCTGTGGAAAACATGTTTTCATGCAGGAACCGTTGCAAAAGCAATCTCTCATATGACAAGCTTGATTTCTGAGGTTCTAAAGCCACTGTTACGACCGTGATGGGGATTGAACTGGCGAATTAGTGGGAAATGTAGCAAGTCGGGGTTAGTTGATGAAGCTACGCTAAAAACGTTAACAATCTTGAAGGCTGGATCATCGCTCCTCATATCCTGACAAAATTGACCAAAGCATAGCAAGCATCTGAAATGGTTTTTGCTCGTGCTGAAGGCGCATCAAAGGGAACAACCTTCCTTCCATAACATCTTAAGAGTTACAAACTGAGTTTAGCACATGAAACAGCCTCTGAAGTTTGCGTGTGTGTAGGGGGTTGTCTGCACACTTCGATATTTTGCCGAGTCTTTCTTCACTTTAAATATATTTGTCGATTTCACGGCCAATAACAACACCAAATCAGCTGCACGCTGCTCTTTATTGAGGCGAGCTTTGAAGTCGTCTTAATAAATTACCTCCCACTTTATCTCTCTCGGAGTGAAAAAGCCGTGCAATATTTATCAAGCTTCGTGAAAAAAATTTTGAGCGGTGTGAGAGGGGGGGGGAGGGGGAAGAAATCCTTGAAATTTTCATCAAAAGTATTCTAATCATGCAATCATCAGGTCAGCTAATGAGTTAGCAGGAGTGAGGGCCTGAGTCGCCAGGATTCCCGATTAAAAAGTGGGAACTCTCTCTCTCTCTCTCTCTCTCATCAAAGCTGAGCCTCATTAGGCTATCGTTCGCTGGTCCATTTGATTATAGTTTCACTTTTTAAAGTGGAAAATTTCACTCATTACGCTCATTAGGTTTCAAGGTCGTTGTTTGAAGCTGTTCCTGTCAATATAAGATAAATCGACTCCTCTCTCTCTCTCTCTCTCTCTCTTTTAATCTCTCTCACTCTGACTTCATTTTTCATTCACAAATACACTCTCATTTTTGCTCCAAAGTTTAGCAGCTGCCATTATTTTTCTTCTTGTGTGATGAATCAGATGTTTATAGTCATAATGTTGGTCAACATCATTACACTGAACAAAATCAACTAGAAGATAAACACAAAAAAAAAAAACAGATAGGTACGGAAATATGTACTTAAGTACAGTAAGAAAGTATATGTACACAGTTACATCACCTCTGACTATTGCTTAGCATGCTAGCTTAATATGGAAAATATTCTATTTAGGGAAAGGCGTTACCTTCACACCTCACTCAAATTCCACCAGTTGATAGCTGGAACCAGCAGGAATGTCTGCAGGAAATTGTCCAGCCAAAAAACTCAATAACGGACCACAAAATTACAGAATTAGTTGAAATTTGGAATTAAAATTGAAATGAAATGATGTGCACAACTGTTAATATGAATCTTTTTTATTGTAATGTCCGTTATATTGTTCAAACTACATCAAATTCAGTGAAATCCAACTTTAAACACACTACTTCTAAAAGCTAGCACATACACCAACAGCAAGTTTATTTTAACGTGATAAAAGTAAGAATGAATGTCAACGAATTTAGAGCTGATAATGACGAAATGACAAAAGAGCCTTAATTATGACAAGCATGTTCATGTTTGCAATTTATTTCAATTCTGTTTCAATTTTGTGCTAGCATTTAGCATTAGCAACATGGAGTGAGCATCATGTGATCTACGAGAAAGAAAAACTAAACCTTTAATTTTTTTTATTTAAACGTTTACTATATAATTATCAGGATTAAAATATCTTAAAATATATAAATTAATAAAAAATATATTTTAACCATATGCAGTACTGTGCAAAAATCCACCGTTTCTTTATATTTTGCTAACAAATCTCCAGAATTTCTTTTCATTCTATGTAGTCTTGAGACATCGTTCTCAAAGCTTCCTGAGTTTTTTTTTTTACTTTTTTGCCAAGTTTTTGTCTCACATTTTCAGTCCAGTCCCTGTACCTGAGGACTTTTTTKTTTGTTTGTTAAGCCACACAGTGACCTACGAATCATTCTAGCATCTAACTTAAGGTGCTTGAATCAGTGAGAAACAGGTGCAGATGATGACAGATGATCAGGCGGTGATTAGTATACTGATGATGAGTCGTTAAACCTGGCCCCAGTACTATGTTGGAGGGAAATAATGATAGACTGGTGTAAAGTAAGTGTGTGTGTGTGTAAATGTAGTATGTGATTGAAGCCTAAGGCTGACTGTAGATACTAAAGCACAATCGATACAGACTGATGCGTCTTCCTAACGTATCGGACGTCTACTGCTGTCTTTCTTTTTCACTTTTTCCTTTGTCTGCTTCATAAATCTTTCTCTGACACATTACACACCAAGTGTGTGAGCTAACATTTTAAATCGTGCACACACACACACACACACACACACACACACACACACAGATTTTCGTTAAAGTAAAGGGTAAAGCACTTTTGGACTGATAAGTTAATATAACAGAACCGACACTTTGAGAGAAAATTAAACCTAAATCACAAACACTGGAACGATAATCGTTAACCTGAATTTAAATGCAATTTAAATGCAAGTCACGCGTTTCACACGTTTTCATGTTTTATGTTTCTGTTCGCATCGACCTCGAACCACATGCAGCTCTTCAGGAATTAATATTTCAGTACATTTAAATAAATCACCTCTAACTCATTCATTAACACAATACACATTTAAGCACTTGAAGTTTGATAATCCGGGTTTTTTTTTTCTTATAACTAAGAGTATAGTGTGTGTGTGTGTGCGTGTGTGTGTGTGTGTGTGTGTGTGGTAACGAGTCTGAGAAGTGTGTGGTTGTTTTAGTTTTAAATAATTTTGTGTCATTTCAAAGTCTACTTAAACACCTGTATCATTTTCCCTCGACAGATCTATTACTCTGTGTGTGTGTGTGTGTGTGTGTGTGTGTGTGTGTGTGTGTGTGTGTGAGCGTGTGTTTGTCATCCCGACAGCCACATGTTCGTCACCGCTGTTTAAAGGATTAACACATCCTGAGGCATTAATTGCTAATTGCTCTTAATTACGCTTTAATGACAGCCGGTCTGATCGAGCCCCGCCCCTCAGTGCTGTCACTCAACCTCACATCACCGTGGAAACAGCCATGGCCTACTCTCCCAGGAGGATGACTGCGGTACAGTACAAGCAGACATGAGCTAATGAGCTAATAGAGAGACAGACAGACACGCAGAGATGGAGAGATGCACATCAGAAACAGAAACTCCTATTTATTTAAGAAATGGAGAACCAAACTGTGTGTGTGTGTGTGTGTGTGTGTGTGTGTGTCTAAAATTTCAGCACTGCGTGCTGAAAGAAGTGCAGAGAGGAACACAAACAGAGTGTAACAAGTGGAAATGAGACAGAGAGAGACAGAGAGACGCCTGGGTGAGTGTATATTGAAAAGAATTTACAGAGACAGGGGAAAAGAGGAAGAAGGAGACAGAGAGACAGAGGAAGGAAGAGAGTGAGACAGTACGACAGAAAGACACACATGCACGCAGACACACAGACTCATCTTTTGTCTTGTTTTTCAGATAAAAGGGACAGACACGTTTCTTTTTCTCTGCTTACACTACTATAATACTATACCATACCAGACCATAATGTACCAATAATACTATACCATACCAGACCATAATGTA
>QMIH01003393.1:0-11788 GCA_003987875.1 Clarias batrachus | reverse complement strand
CTTTCACTCTTCGACTACGGCTCCGCCTCTCGTCTATCCACAGTACACAGCTTCTGACTACCAGGCCCAAGCATCTCTTCATCTTCTCTGCTCCCCTGCTCTTGGATCCATCTTTTGCTCTTTCGTCGTACGTTTCTGACAGTATTAACTGAACCGTGGCCTAACTATATTGTTGTCCCTAGTTAAGATATCATACTGCTTATATATACTGTTAAATGCTTGTATAGCCCCTGCAATACTTCTCTCTTCCCACAGAACTAGATGATGTACTACGTGACCTGACCTCACAGTACCTATTCTAATATTTATGTGTTTGTATGAATTCTTATTTAAACCTTGAAATATGTATGTGTAAATGGTTTCTGTATTGAATGTCTTGAGAATAGAGTCACAAACAAACACACACGCACGCATGCGCGCACACACAGCAGAGGGTCAGATTTTGTGATCTCCTCCTGATAGAGCAGAAACCTGATTCAGGTTTGAGTCTAATAAACTTCTTTTATATACTCCATTCTTTCAAGTCTCCATGTTTGCTTATTAAATTTCCATGACAATGTGTGTGTGTGCAAATAAGAACATTTTCACCTGCAACACTTATCTTTTCCAAAATAGTGCTGATAACATTGTTGCCCATTTACGTTTAAAGCAATAAAGACACTGAAAGACCAAGAGATGTGCTGCTAATCTCAGTTAGTAAAACTGACTGTTCAGATAACTGAAACTTGTTAAAGAAGTTTCCCGACAGACTGGTGTCACCGTTAGTGTGTGCGTTTGCGTGTGTGCACGTGTGTGTATGTGTGTGTGTGTGTGTGTGTGAGAAAGTCGTTCTACACTGTAGCCCCCTCCCTCCTCAAGTCTTACTACAGCTTCAACACACACACACACACTAATGGAAACACTAATCGGAATTCTTTTTAAAGGTAAAGTGCAGGTGAATATAATTTTATTTACTCTATATTTTGCCTTAATCGTGTTTATATGAACATTTTTGGGTTGTGGAACAAATTGTCAGTGTTAGCATTATTTCTCTTGGGGGAAATTCACTTTGATATACAAGTGTTTTGATATACATTATCATTATGACATGCATTATGACGGCAATCCAAGGTTCCACTGTATAATGATTTAGTCAGTTATCTTCACTAGCTCACCACAGCAGCATTAACATTTAGTTGCTTAGCAGCTAAAGGATAACTTTACTGTCCTGTATTAGTCATTGTAAGAGACTAAACACTTTATTAATATGATTTATATTTATAGCTGAGGTATGACTTCCCTGTCACAATACATTCAACATAAAATAAAAATTTAAGAAACTCGCAAATCCTGTCATAACTGAGGTACAAACCTGAGATAAATTATTTTGCAGTGAAATAAAATAAAATAAAAACCTAGAGTTACTCACATGTCTGCGTCAAATCCATCTTACCTTCAACTTCGCCAATAACGACTGATTTCTTTTCTTACTATTATTCAGAAAAACAAAATTTTTTCTCCATTACTTAGTATTAAATCTGATTGAAGTCGCTGCTCCAGCGCGTGAGCTCAGGGTCTGTGAAAGATGCTAACGACGCTAAACCCTGAGGTCAATCAACACCAGTCGCGCGCTAACGGCGTGTGTCCAAAAGCTGCAGGAAGGGAGGAGGGAAGGGGGAAGGCGCACAGTGAGGATTGGACAAAAAGCCTTTAAAGAAACAGCCAATCTTTTATAAACCCTGTGCACAAAAATACGGAAAACTACGGAAGTGCATTGCATTCACAAAAGAAAAAAAAAACAGGAATTATCTCATAATTATTACTTACTAACTCATAATTATGACTTAGTATCTTATAATTATGAGATCCTTATCTCATAATTATGACTTAGTATCTCATAATTATGACTTAATATTTCATAATTATGAGATCCTTATCTCATAATTATGACTTAGTATCTCATAATTATGAGAGCCTTATCTCATAATTATGACTTAGTATCTCATAATTATGAGCAGTCTCTTGCAGGGGGACATTTTAGTGCATGACATCGGAAACGAAAGTTATTGCATCCTTTTGCTTGAAAGTGCCTCATTGCACACTCATGGAGAGCAGAAGAGGAGAGAGCAGAAAATAAGGAGAGATGGCAGTTAGGTCTGGTCACAGTCAAACATGTATAAGGTGAATGTATATTAGTGCAAAGTGCAAGCAGGGACTCCGGCAGGACTAACTATAACAGCATAACTAAAAGGGAGAACCAGAAGGAAACACAAACATGAGGGGGAACTGAGATGTAAAGCAACCAATCACCTCACCGTCAACAAACCTGAGTGATCAATGAGAGTGGGGAGGACAGCATCTAAACATACCAGTTCACCAGAATACTCTACGTCCATGAGTCCCCCAGATCTGCTCCTTTACCTAAGGTTAATCTATTTACAAACATGCTGCGCTAAATAAATAGGTTTTTAGCCTAGACTTAAACACTGAGACTGTGTCTGAGTCCCGAACATTAATAGGAAGACTATTCCATAACTTTGAGAAACTGGGAGGTCTTTACTGTACTGTACTGTTGATGTGCGGTGGAGAATGGTCACCACAAATCCGCCTGTCAACAACCATTTTATAACCATGTTGGGTATATTATATTACCCTCTCACTACTTCTTTTTACAACGAAACTAAGGAAAGGCCACAATCTCCTGTAACCAACTGTGTGTCCTGTAAGAGCAACCAGTCCATGCCACACACTGACAACTTTAAAGGGGGAACAGATTCTCAGGACAGGTATACACTTCTCTTCCCGATGAATCCAGTCTTCAGGGACATCTTTAGAGCTAGCTCCTCAGTCACTAAAGATTTTATTTACTATTTTTATATTTTCATTTAGTCTGTAATTATTACAGACCTCTTGCTGTGAGGAAGCAAATCCACGATATGTATATGGGCCAGTCATGAATATATATATATATAAGGTATGACTTTTCCAATGTGATTTAGAAACCACACTTTATAAAGTTTTAACCATATGAGCGATTCAGAATGCATCTTGGATTATGGGAAATTATAAGATAAAACAGTTTAAGTACATTTCTCTCTGAGAATAATGAGCTCCTTGCCCTGGGGATTTGGTTAAAACTAGCAGAAAGAATCGTTTATTTAAGCAACGTGACACTTAAGGTTATGATGTTGTACTGAATATCAGCATGGTGTGATGAGGTCGTAGGCACAAGGGCACAGCGTGAATACTGAAGATATCACAGCCGTGCTGATATTCAGCACAACAGCACAATTTGTGATATTGAGACAAAGTGTGATATTACTTTTATACAACAGTTACACAAACACCATTTAATATCAATAGATTATGATTTGTTATGATTTCTTTAGCCACTTATTTTGCTCTGCCCACACATTTCCTATTCTGTGCCTGGCGAAACTAACTAACCACGAATGGACGAACAGATAGTGAGCAACAGTTAGTGTAATTAACAAGGGTGGAAGCAGTTTTAAATTATTAGCTGTACTATATGGCCAAAAGGTGAACATAATAAACCATGGAGGTGGTGGACAGTCTTAAGAAAGTCTTACTTTATTTTTCTCACTACTCTATTACTCATTTCCCATTTTACTTATTCTGATTTAGGATATCAGCTTCATTAACTTCCAGGTTCCAGGGTTAAATTATTAGTGTTAAATGAAAAGCTAATGCACTATGTAGGGTGTGCAATCTTTTGTTCCACACACCAAGTAGTGCCCTTGATCAGGGCTTAGACAGGGATTTTGGATTCAGCCTCGTGTTAGAAGCTAGTTAGCTTAATAGCTGTAAATAAAATGACACAGACGGTTTAGAGGCGGTTTTTAACGACTTACAGTAGAAGCGATTACTGCAGAGACCAGTGGCGGATTTAGCAATATGGGGGCTCAAGGCGAACATGGATATGGAGCCCTCTGCATTCAGTGCGGTTTTAAAAGTCTTACCTTAAACTTCCCTTCACTCGTCATCCCACAGCAATCTTATCCAGATGTCTAGAACAGCTCTGTATAGAAAAAACAACAACAAAACATTAACAGGTTATCTAATGCACAAACAATTTTCTACAATTAGAATGTAACTCATTGTCAGTTTACATATCTGATACAGATACCTTTGTATTCGTGTGCATCATGATCAGCAGACAGCAGACTGGCCTCTGTCTTCTGTGCTGTTTCACTAAAGTAAGAAAACCTGTCCTCAGATTGTAAGTCACTAAATTGAAGCTTTATTAGGCGACAGTGATGTAACTGATCAGGAAGCTCTCTTTGTGCATCCTGTAGAAAATATTAAGGATAGAAGAGGTATGTTTTGCCAGGTGCTTTGGCCCGGTAGGTGTTGAGCATAGGCATGTAGGTCTGAGTAAAGTGCACACAGGGGAACTGGGAGGTCTTTATTGTGCTACTGATGGTGTTGTTTGGTGAAGAATTGTCAGGGACAATCTTTCAGTTTGATTCACACACATTCAGATTTCATACAAACTTACTTCTTTTGATTGTATAAAACTGCTTTGAGATAATGTCAGTTGTTAAAAGCGCTATACAAATAAAAAAATCACAACTTTTCTCTCTCTTGCGCTGCGGAATTGTGGGCAATCGTCTCCCCTGCTGGGTCTTAGTGCTCGTCTCTCATTGGTATAATCAACATCCGTGCACACGTCTACTGTTTACTTTAACACTGTGACCATGTGTGTGCGCATAAAACATCTTTTATTTTGTGTTTGTATGTGTGTGTACAGCGCGCATGTAATGTGTGTGCACGCGTATAAAGCAAAAGAAAGTCCATGAGATCCATTTTCTCTCTCTGTATCAGCTGACAGGTTCAGTGTGCACGCGTCATTTGACAACGTGCACTTTCTCTCACACACACTCTGCTCTACACAGAAACACTGCTCTGTCGCGATTCTTTTCAAAGTTAAAGTGCACATTAATTTTTTTATTTTTACGGCAGTGATTACGTTAGTATGCACTCAGTCGAATGTCATTAGAGAGATTTCTTTCTTTTCTCGTTAAAACAGTATTTCCGTTATGTGTGTGTGTTTGTTGTGAAACTTAAAAAGCGGGGTTTTACTGTTTTTACAAAGAATGTCTAAAGGAGGGAGGATTTAACAGACTTTAACCGCGCAGATCTGAAACAGTGGAATACTGTATAAGATTTTTTTTCAACCAACTGGACAACTTCTAAACTTTGTAAATGTAATACTGAATCAAGACGCTTGGCTACAGTGCAAGACCATAACAAAATACATTGTAGGTAATACTCCAGTACTTTGTCTGACTAAAACTCATACAACTATCGCATACGAACACTATCTGTCTCTGAATGAGACAGTTATCATGGATACTTAATTTCAGAAGATATACTTCAATATCGGACATTTAATATCGTCACTATCTCAATCAATGACTGTGGTTATGAGGACCTATCAGAGAAAGGGAAGAAGACTAGTGTCACGAGGCGGAGCGGAACGAGGTGAATCCAAGCGCAGATGAGTGACTGGTGAGCTCCAAGAAGTGCGCCTTGACTCTCCAGCGCCGATTTCATGCGGTCCACATCTGCTGGATTCATATCGCTGGCTGGATTATTCTGTCACGGGGCGGAGCGGAACGAGGTGAATCCAAGCACAGATGAGCGACAATCCAAAACATGTAGACAAAAAGCCGTGGTCAAAAGCAAGGAAGCGAGAGATCAAAACCGGGAGATCAAAAGAGCGAGGCGAACAAATCCGAGGCGAGAGACAAAAAATCGAGAACCGAAAAACAAAGCGAACTTGGCAACGTGAATACGAGAAAAAGAAAACRCGARAAAATCAAGGTACGTGACACACGAGATAATCCAGCGATTTAAGCAGCGTGCAGAGCGTGCTTAAATCGCTGGAGTAATCAGCGGAGGATAGGAGACAGGTGCGCAGGAGGGGCGGAAACGGGACCGTGGGAAAAAACACATGACAGGTAAGAAAAACAAAGGCACATGTCAGCAGTGACAGCGTGGGAAAAACTTCAGACTAGCAACAATTATTCTTTGAAAAATTTATATAAATTATTATTATTTTATGTTAATTACTTTTCTTCTGCTTAATCCTGATAAGACAGAAGTTCTGGTCATAGGACCACAAGTAGCTAGAAGTAAGCTTTCTGATCACACTGTAACTTTAGATGCCTTTCTGTTCCATCAAGTGCAACAGTAAAAGACCTCGGTGTGATTATAGATTCCAGCCTTTCATTTGAAGCTCATGTAGATAATATCACCAGGATAGCTTTCTTTCACCTTAGAAATATTGCCAAGATAAGAAACATATTGTCACTAAATGATGCAGAAAAACTAGTTGATGCTTTTATCACCTCTAGGTTGGACTATTGTAACGCCTTACTGTCTGGTTGTTCAACTAGGTGTATAAACAAGCTTCAGTTAGTACAGAATGCAGCAGCGAGAGTCCTCACTAGAACCAGAAGATACGAGCACATCACCCCTGTCTTATCTACACTGCATTGGCTCCTTGTGAAATTTCACATCCATTTTAAGATACTACTTTTGACATTTAAAGCACTAAATGGTCTCGCGCCGCAGTATCTGAGTGAACTGTTAGTGTCTTACGATCCGCCACGCCTACTTCCATCAAAGAATGCAGGCTGCCTGTCAGTACCACGTATTATTAAAACCACAGCAGGGGGCGGAGCTTTTTCTTACAAAGCCCCAAAGTTATGGAATAGTCTTCCTATTAATGTTCGGGACTCAGACACAGTCTCAGTGTTTAAGTCTAGGCTAAAAACCTATTTATTTAGCGCAGCATGTTTGTAAATAGATTAACCTTAGGTAAAGGAGCAGATCTGGGGGACTCATGGACGTAGAGTATTCTGGTGAACTGGTACGTTTAGATGCTGTCCTCCCCACTCTCATTGATCACTCAGGTTTGTTGACGGTGAGGTGATCGGTTGCTTTACATCTCAGTTCCCCCTCATGTTTGTGTTTCCTTCTGGCTCCTCCCTTTTAGAATCACACTATTAAAATATCTTGTTGCTTTGCAGCCTGAAAGTCCCTGCTTACACTCTACACTAAATATACATTCTCCTTATACATTGTGTGACTGTGACTAAACCTAACGGTGCCTACTGTTATGGAGTTTGCTAATGTTTTAAGTTGTCATATGTCTCAGCTTACTATATGAGATGTATTAAGTAAAGCTGAATATGTTCAAGACATCAAAGAAAGGCGAGCTGCAGCACGACAAGAACGAAGACATCTTAAGAAGATGCGGAAAGGAAAGGAAAGAACCTGCTAAATGGTTAGTAGGGTCAGGCTGATAGAACATGAGTCACAGGACCAGGGTATAAAAGAGTTCTGCTGTACTTCGATAATGTTCTTAGGCGGTGCTACCATGCATTGTTAATTTAAGTTCACTAGACTTTGTGTTCTTTTATTTTCCTTTGAACCCTTTGCTTAGTTCTTAGTTCTCTTCTTATTTACCATATATGTTGCTTTTCTTTACTTAAATTGTAATTAGTTGCAATATAAAATAATAAAAGGACTGCCTCCCATTGTGAGGTTAGTACCCCCAGTACTGTGCCGCCGCTGTGAGGTTTTTTGTGAGTTTGGGAACTGACGGTCCCGGGGACTACATTGCCAAGGACCCTTTCTAAGGTGAGTCTTGCGCTGACCTTTACAGAATTTGACACCGGTAATGGTTCGTCCTTTGCAGATAGATATTTTCCTGTTTGAGTGTGTTTCCAGGGAATGTTTATCAAACGCAACATGATACTACTGATGTTGACAGATGTTTCTCTGAGGACTTGCCTGCAGTCGCTTGATAGTACATGACTGGAATTTCCTACAAGTCTACGTGAGCCTCCAATAACTACCTGGACACTATATTAACATCAATTAACATCTGTTAATAACTGTTATACTGAACTGCCTGCCACCCAACACACAGTATGAATGCAGATCAATTCCTGCTCTCCGTTATCACCCTGCTGAGTCTGGTTCCTCTCAAGGTTTCTTCCTTCTGCCATCTCAGGGAGTTTTTCCCTCAGCACCGTCGCCCTCGGCTCGTTCATCAGGGACCATCTGATCATTCTGATTCATACACATTCACATTCCATACAAACTTAAATAATTCTTTTGATTGTGTAAAGCTGCTTTGCAATAATGCCAATTGTTAAAAATGCTATACAAATAATTGGATTGAAATGTCTACAAAAAACCCAAGTAAGACTGGTAGTGTTTAGTTTACTACAAATCAATTAATAACTGACCTAGCACTGCATGGCTGTAATTAAAGGTAGTATAAACAGTATATTAAACAATTTTTTGAACAGGTTGTTGAAAAGTTCTGATGCACAGAGAGCCTCTGATTACCTGGATGACGTTCTGGTTATAAACCCCATACTGCAGACGGATCTGTATTTGAGAATTTGAATTTAAAAATAGAAGGAGACTCTGAAGTAGAGCAACTCTCTGCTTTACTGAAGGATCCACACTACAGACCTGAATCACTTAAGTAAGAATTTAATTATATATTCGTTCTTATAAACTTCAGTTAGAGATATGAATGCTAACTGGTTTGAAGGGTATTGTTTCCCACCAGGTTTTTATATTAAATGTGCAGTATTATGATACACTGTTTACAATTTAACATTCATTAATGAGGTAAAAAATGGTATAAAGGTATATATACAGGTAGGAACTTAAGTAACTGTACATAAGGTGCACCAGCAAATTATTAATTAAAGAAAGAATGAAAGGACATGATCATATCAGTGCTATGAAAACAGAATGTACATGAGTTTAGTTATTGTGATATCAGAGCAGAATTACTCTGTTCTAATTGTAGTTGGCAGAAAAGACTGTAGCATTCTTGGTCACAGTGCAGCTGAGGCATTCTCTTGCTGAAGGTGCTTCACTGTTTAGTTAGTAGGATGTGGAGGGGATGAGGGGTATTTTCCATGATCGTTAACAGTCTGTGTACTGTAGCATCCTTCTCTCTACCACCAACTCAAAACACTCAAGAGAAGTCACCAGTATTGAGCTAGCCTTCCTGATGAGTTTGTTAATTTTCCTGATCTTGCTTCTTGCTTCTGATGCCGCAGCAGATAGCAGCAAAGAACAGACTGTTGAACAGTCAGAAACTTTCGCCTGCATCAGGGTGAGGTTAAACTGGTGCTATAAAATTCCACATAGCTTGTTAGCATAGGCCTTCAAAACTCTTGGGCTGATATCATCAGGACCTGCAGCCTTGTTTTGATTGAGTCTCTCCAGCTGCCTCTTCATCTGACTTCTTGAAACACAGAGTGGAGGTTGAGGGAAGTAGAGGCAACAACCATGCTGCTGGACAAGGTGGAAGAGATACATGGGGTGGTGGTCAAGCTGTGAAGTTTATTGTGGAGGTTTGGGTGTAGAGATATGAATAGTGAGACCTGCTGTTGTTAGTCACCTAGGTGTGAAAGGGAAGCAGCTGTGAAGACTGTGGTGGGCAGAGGGGACGTCTAGGGATCCTGTACAAAAACAGTTGAAGAAAAGTTTCAGCTAATTTGCTTTGCTCAGGTCTCCCTGAATTTAACCATCCTTAGCATTAAAACTGGTAATATTCTTTATAYCAGACCACAAATCTCTCACATTCACCTGGAGCTTGAATTCCATCTTCATCCTGTATGCATCTTTGAAAATTCTCAGTCTCGCTTTCAGTTCCTTCTCTTCCCTCTTCAGCATGTCTTTGACCCTATCTCTAAAGGCTTTCTTCTTCCTGTTTAGCAGCTCCTTCAGCACTCTGGTAATCCAGGGTTTGTTATTAGGAGAACACTTCACTGTCTTGATAGGGACGATATTATCCACACAGAAGTTGATATATTGTGTTATGCAGTCTATCATGGAGTCACGGTCACCTCTATGGGGCTCACAGAGTGCATTCCAGTCTATTGCCTCAAAGCAGCCCTGCAGAGTCTCATTAGCTGTAAAAGCCTTCATACCTTTCCTGTGGTCACACACTGAATAATAGGTGTTTAGGTGGTCTGATCTTCCAAGAGGGAGACGGACATTCAATCTATATGCATTCTTCAATGTTTTATTTTCTATAATGAGACAGTTAACTGATAAAAAGTTGGTAGTGCTGAAGAAAGCATGACTATAGTCTCCTGAGATGGCTATCAGAGTTTTAGGATGTTGCATTTATAGTCTGGCAAGTGACATAGGGAATGACATCACACATCGGCAGCTGGGATTGGTGGAATGTAAACTGCAATAATAATGGCAGACAAACTCTTGCAACAAATGATACGGACACAAACATTTCAATATCAGGACTACAGATATGTTCTTTAATGGTAATATGACCAGTATTACATCATCTGTTATTAATAAATATTGCAATCTCCTCCTCTCTTAACTCTAAGCCTGCAGTCTCTGTTGAACTATATAGACTAAAAGCCAGTGATGGAGTTTGAATCTGGTATTAGCTCATGCAGCCATGTTTCAGTAGAGCACAACACAGCATTCACGTCCGCTGTGTCAGGAAAGAATTCGTCTATTTTGTGTGCCAGCCACCTTGTGTGTCCCATAACAATAGAAGGGAGAAAAGGTTTGTATTTCCTTCTCTTTGCCTTGTGCTCTGCTCTGGCCCTGCATCCTCCATATCTTCTCCACAGCATGTT
Organism: Clarias batrachus; assembly: GCA_003987875.1. Classification (NCBI taxonomy): domain Eukaryota; kingdom Metazoa; phylum Chordata; class Actinopteri; order Siluriformes; family Clariidae; genus Clarias; species Clarias batrachus. Next base: position 1,133 of record QMIH01003393.1, on the reverse strand, counting down.
GGGAATTTGGGGCTGTGCTCCAAGTAGTGCAAGTTGAAAAAGGAAATCAGCTGATTGCATTATAATATAGAAGCATGACTAGCTCTGCTCTCAAGTGCTTGTCTTCCCAGAACAAAGACTGTTAAAAAAAATACCAGGAAAGCTAAGAAAAAGAAAAAAAACGTAAGATGCATCAGTCATGTTGTTGCTTTGGAGAAGATATGGAGGATGCAGAATCAGCCAAAATACAGTATTGGTGCTGATTATTATTTTTTTTTATATTATACATAATACAGGAAATATATGCACTAAAGAAACTACTTCTGAATTTTAAGCAAATAGAAGTGACCAATCTTGCTTCCCCAAAATTTTTAAGTTGTTAGCTTTAGCTGTTTTGGAAAGATAACTTTATATGTGTGGCATGGTGAAGGGGGCTGAATCAAACTAGGCCGATCCCCTGATTTAACAACTGTAGCCAATTACGCCACCTTGGGAATTACACCCAAGGAAATAAACAACCCAAGTTATTAAATTAACTTCAGGTTCGTTCACTGAACAGGCAAGAGGCGTGGATTTCGTACACAAACGTTTATTCACTCAGACAATCATACACAATATAACAATTCAAAATTTATTTATAACAATAGTAAAAATAGTTGCAACATCAAGGAACTACTACACTAAGAATGATGCACATTAAAATCTACAGTATTTACTGCTGGATGGCCTCCACTATGATGTGATTTTACTCAGAGCATGCAGCACCGCCTGCTCACTGCACATCACAGAAGATGTCTGACACAAGAATACATGTGCATTCTCTTACATGTGACACCCACAGCACCACCTTTTGGCCACTTAAGGGAACATACAAGAATTGTTTCTCTTTATGGCATAAATCTTAAATAACAAAACCATAAATCAGGAAATTTCCCCATGCAGAGGAAGAAATAAAACGTTTATTTACCATCCGGTTACACAAAAGTCGCCCCTATTTGTGATAGATGAATATTATTGTGAGCATATTTTAATTAAATATACTTGTGCATGCAACAATATGATAGAAACTATTAATCTTAGTAAAAAGAACATAGAGGTAAGGTAAGGAGACCGAGGTGAGCTAAGGACAGTGTGATGTCACAGAAGCAAGAACA
>QMIH01003392.1:16861-34884 GCA_003987875.1 Clarias batrachus | reverse complement strand
TATATATATATACAGTATATATATGCTGTATGGTGCAGTAAAACTACTTACACTTTTTTCCCAATGTAACTCATTACTACCCACCACTGGGAATAAATTATAACATTTGAAGAATAATCCATATTTCTAGGTAGAAGCAGTTCAATAAAATTAGGTCCTTATTCTGAACTATTAAAAATGATTGCTGGGTAATTTGTAATTACTCACCTGACCCCAGGACCCGGTCACCCACTGCGCACAAGGCTGAGCGTTGCATGGCTGAATTGAGGCAGGTTTCTGTGCCTCATCGCAGTTCCCTTCTTCAGGACATGCGATCATCCTCTGCTGCTCTCCTCCACCACACAGCTCTGAACACTGTGGGAACAAACGGAGCAGCGGCAGACCGTGGCGTTCATTATTCAGCAATGTAGAGAAACAGGTGTAGATTTGAGAGTTGAGCACTGCACATGATGTGAAATTACGTGCCCAAAATACTTTATGGGCTTAGATATAACTTAACAAATTTAGATTTTTTTTTGTCCCTTGTTAGCTCGTCAGATTGTGCATGATACAGCGGTACTTATAAGAAAAAAATGGTTAAATATCTTTAAAATTCTACATTATTACATAATTCTGTAGTGAAATATTGTTATGATGCATGTTGGGTTGATCACAAACACTGATCTCATAGTTAGTCACTCTTTCTCTGCTCAAAATTGACAGTGACCCTCAATCTTGGGGTGGAAAGTTGTTGCAAATACAAATCAAACATCATCAGAGATACTGTATTGTACTTACCATCATATCACAAACGTAGACAATGAATAAAGTCAATATCCACTTTCCAATTTAAAGCAGAACAGGAATGTTTTTGGAAGGGAGATAGAAACAGACATGACTCAACACGGGTGACAATTGTGTCTCACCTGTCCCCATGGGGCAGTCGACCAGTCCATACACAGCTGGGGGTTGCAGGACAGGTGGGTGTGGGGTCTCAGAGACGTGGCCTGGCAGTGGAAAGGCCTCAGTGGCCTCTGATCCCGCATGTTATAACACTGGATCTCTCGCGACTTCAGGCCTCCTCCACAGTTCTTCGAGCACTGTCGATACAGGACAACACGTTTATTCTCTAAGCATCTCTGAATCGTAGTCTCATTCTTAGTCAGGTCTTTAAATGCCATGATCAGACCAGAATTTGACCAAACATTGTCTCTAGCATCTGTTCAAAATAGGCCATGTTTAATACATGATAATGCACAATCAGCAAACCAACAAGAAGTGAAGGTCAGAACCAGAACTCACAGAACAACAGTCCAATGGCCAGAAATAACCTAATTAATCAGGATGCGAAAAATGTGAAAAGCTAATGATTTTGTGATTTAATCAAGTCCAAATGAAAACATTCTAAACAGGGTACGACAAGCTGTAATAGGAACCATCATCATGTCCACCATGGTGCCTTGATGCCTTCATTGGTAAGTCACGGGCTTAGAAGTTGGCACTGTGAGCGCTGCAAAGGTACCTATGCGAAAGTCTAAAGGCAGAAATATACAGTAGTTGCTGTTAAACCATGCACTGGCGTAGTCAACCAACAATGTCATGAGTGTATTTGTTCACATATTTGTCCATATACTGGGACGTTGGTGGCTTAGAAGTAGATTTATCTCCTACCATGTGGACGGCTAGGGTTCGATTTAATGCAATACAATGCCCATATCCCAGCCGCTGAATTGGATGAAGTACTGGTCAAATGGGACGGTTGCGTCAGGATGGTTATCCGGCGTAAAAAACCTGTCCCAAGATGTTGTGCAAATCGGATGGAGCGCTATAGCGACCCCTCAACTGGAGCAGCAGAAAGACTAACACCTTGGCCATATATTACACATGTTACTAGACGATTACAGTAGGGGGTACACCGGAAAATTCAATTAGGCCGGTTTGCATAATGTAATCAAACATGGTGACACTCAAGGCGCTTAGTTTCCCGTAGCTGTTTTGACATGCATATTTGTCACTGTGCTTTGGGGATAGCTGCAGACCTGGTCAAACAGCATTCTGCCATTTTTGATATGTGGACTGACTACACTGCCCCTACTGTTTATGCAAATTAGATCTCGTTTTGAGCATATGGTTGTGCTGCGTTAATTTCTAAGGACGTGCAAAAGCTACAGTATGCGCCAAACAAACGCAGGATTCCCCAGGTAGCCATCATGCGTGTACGCTTAGGTAAAATGGGATCTCATTCTTTTTGGGTGAGCTGATGCAAAGAATTCTGAGAATCATCGGACACAGATTGGACCAAGAAGGCATTTTTTTATGCAAACATTAAAAAAAAATTAAAACGTAATGGGATGCCTTGGTACTGTATCTCCAGGAATTCCCATGTAGGCTGAATGATTTCCTTTATTTATATGCTAATATTTCCGCCACAGCCACACATATCCCTTAGCAATATTTGGGCTTTTTATCTTTCCTTTCCTGGCGTTTCCCTCCTCTTGTGTTTATGCTTATTAAATATTTACATTTACATAAATCAGATTACAGCAGAACCACATTCTGCACAACATTATCAGACGTTGCTGCGAATCGAAAATTCACCCAGATTGTATATAAACTCACCTTACTCCACTCTCCTGCCTTCCATATGGCGCACGGCCGGATGTGACAGCGTCGTGCTGGTAACGGCCTCTTCGCCATATCACAGTCAGAGTCATTCCCCGTGCTGCAGTGCACAGATCTCCAAATGGCACCAAGACCACAGCTGGTGGAACACTGCAACACAAGAGCGTTGTGTGTAGATCCTAAAGGAGATACCGCAAAACCATATGGCCTGATTGCTTGATTTACAGAAATCTACTCACAGCGCTCCAGTTGCTGGTGATCCAGAAGGCAGTTGAGGCAGATGGTAGCAGGGAGACTACAAGAGGCTCAAAGTTGGCTGGTGGCTGACTGGTAGGACCCTGAGATGGATATGCTGAGGGAACAGAGGAAGCGTATTCTTCGAACAATGGTAATAAAGGCGCATTGAACTTATCATAATCGTTGTCCGTCCAGGCAGGCAAAGGGGACGGAGTTGTGATCCTTCTGAGCTCTAGGTTTGAGAGGGTTTCCATGGGGGTTTCAGCCTTTGTCGCAATGTCAACATTCAACTGGGAGGTCAAAGGATCCATGGTTGTACTTAATGGTAAGATATTCCACTCATATGTATCCTCATAAGCATATAGATTTTGGTGTAGTGACTCTTTCTGTTGGTTTGTACTTTTAGTCACACCCTTATTCTCTTTTTGACTTCCAGGCGTCTCGGGGGCATCATAGTCTGTCTGAATCTCTCTGTTATGAGCATTGCCAGGAAAAGATCTTGTATTAATGTTTGATATGGCAGCATCTAATGTTGGTTTTCCCTCAGATGGTACCTCATAGTTTGGTAACATGCTCTGTATAGTGTCAAAGTCCTGAGCCGGGACATCTACCTCCTTCCATTGCTGAGAGAATCTGGTAATAGGAGAGCGTGGCCTGGCTGTTGTACCGACAGGTAAGAAGTAGTCCTCTGAAAAATCTGAGTCATCTTCAGAGGCGGTCTCATCCGGATGGTCAAAACGAGGACCCTCGGTAGTGGAAGCGGTCGGCGGGACCGTGGTATGGCTTGAAAATGAGGTAGCTGTGGAAGGCTTTGCTCCTTCACTGTAAACTGGGTCAAGACCGGGTTTGGGTTCCTGCTTCAGATGAGTTCCTGAGTTATCCGTTGCACCATCGTTGTCGAAATCATACGAGAGTTCCTCGTGAAACTTAATAAAGTTGTAATCATAGTAAAAGTCATCAACTAGAACGTTGCTTTCGATTGCCTTGTCCACCTCTATTTCATTGTGATGTGAGAAGGCGCCCTCGATTATGCTGTTAAGAGTATTGCCTGCGCGTGGCTGAACTCGAGGAGGTCCCTTGGCCGATTTCAGTAGGTGGTTGTCTTCAACTATAGCGTTTATCTCGTTGAACACCTCTCTGCTGGATGAGCCACTTCCAGACCAGTCACTGTCCATGTTTTTGGGGCAGTCTTGAACATTACATGCCTTGACTGAATCAGGCTTGGCTTGAGGATCGCACTCAACTATGGTGTTCCAGCTGCACGTCACCTCACGGGTCTGCTCGCCAACCGAACAGCTCACGGAGCACTGCAGATCATGGAAACACAGAGAACTGTGATATGACAGTCTGTATGTTACACTTTATCTATGGACTAATACTATAAGTCTCACAACCATAAATGACTGACAGTGCAGAAGGCATGCCACCAACAAACCTTTGCCATCATCAAGATCTCCAAAATGACAGTCAAATACTTTACTGTTGTACCAATCAAGAATTAAAATGAAAGATAAAGCAAAAGGGTAAACTCTCTGCTTCCTATATTATTCCTACTAGAATCTTACCTCTGACCAGTTTCCTATAGTCCAGTCAGCAGGACAGGAAATGTGTTTGTTGCAGTGGGAGATCGACTCGGGCCTCGGTAAGTGCTGGCATTCAGAAGGAAGAAGGGCTTCATGGTTTTCCAGCCCCAAACTCCGAATACACACCACTGTTCTCTTCGTCAGGCCTGATACCCCACAGCTTGTCGAACACTTCTGCCATTCTCCAGTCCACCATCTGCAGAACATCAGCGCAATTAGAACCCTGATGAGACCCGAGAAGCCCTAAAGTCCATCTGCTGCCTCGAAGCATTATGAGAAGTAGGGCAGTTGTTAAGGTTCTAAGCTCTTTATTGGGCGTTTGTCAGCCCAATCTGTCCATCTTTATGCTTGTTTTGTATCAGGCTGATTACACTCCAATTAGACAATAAAGAATTATTAGCAACCTTCGGAAAAAATAAAGAAAAATCCCACTAAGTAACAAAATACTTATTTTCAGAATTAGTTCAATATATTAATATTACTGTAAGTGCAAAACACTAGCCTGAAAATGATAAACAAGCACAATTGGTGAAACTTTTCAAGGGGAAGAAGCCAGCAGCACTAGAATTATATGATACTGTACAGTATATTGAAAGGGATGTTCACTGCACATGTGTATAACGTGAAATTGGTCAACGTGACATTATATCTGCTGGAGTCTGCAAATTATTTTGCTGTGTTTTAAAACAAAATTCCAATTTTTTTTCTAAATAAAAAACTTTAATCATTGTGTAAGGAATTTTTTCTTTTTCCTTCATTTTTTTTTCATTTTGGGATAGCAATGTTATGAGTGTACTCACGTGGCCGGGCATAATCCAGCATTGCAGCTCACTTGATTGTCGTCTGGCCGAGTGGACGCGTCACAGTAATGCTGCTCGACGATTCCGAACGTCCGCTCGACACAATGCACGACCTGTCTTTTGACACCTGAAACAAAATTGAATGGCTGTAAATAAAGATAACAAAATCTTGGCTGGCCTGTGTCTCCATGAATGCAGTCAGTCTGCACCGTCTGGTAAATCGTATTCTGAATCCTTTGAATGGCTTGAGTAGTAATGAGTTATGTTGCATTAATCAGTAGAAAAGCTGTAAGATCTATAACCTAAATTAGTGCTGTGTAAAAAGTCCAGCTGAGACGCATAGACAGTAATAATCTCAAAGCTCTAGTGTCAGCATTTAACTTTAAAGCCTTTAAGGAAAGCCAACAATGATGAGGACATCATAAAAAGCTATTTAAAACAACTTCAGACACCATCTCAATAAATGCTACATTAATCTGGGAATATGTTGCTTCTAAGCCAGGAAGAAATCGATCTAAAAGCAGAACATGTTACAGGATGAAAATAAGACAGAAAAGTCTGCTCCATAAAAAAAACAACCAACATGGTGTAGTTTTTCGACCACGCCAAGCACTTGTACCGCCGCTCCAGAACTTGTGAGTCACACACCAGCCACTACAGCTGTGGCCAAAAAAAATTGAGAACGACAAAAACAGTAATTTTCAAAGTTTTCTGCTTAGATCTTTTTGTCAGATGTTACTATGGTATTCTCAAGTATAATTACATTGCATTTTATACTGTAAGTGTCAAAGGCTTTTACTGACAATTACATTAAGAGTCAATATGTGCAGTGCTGAACCTTCTTTTTTTTTTTTTTTTTTTTAAACATCCAAGGGACTCCGGACAAGCTTTTTTTTCGGATGCCCCAAACAATCAGAAAGGGAATTAATCCAAGAAAATGACTCCACCCCCCAGTCCAGAACTGTCCAATCCCTGTACCTTTTTCAGAACATCAGTCTGTCCATGATGTTTTTCCTAGCGAGAAGTGGCTGCCCTTCTTGAAATGTATGAAGGTGAGCGCTACCATCAGTCCTATGTCTTGCCAACAGTAAAGCCATTCATGTGTGGTGTTGTTTCTCAGCCCAGGTAGTGGGCTTAATCACAATTTTGCCTAAGAACACAGCCATGAATAAAGAACGGTACAAAAACATCCTCCAAGAGGAGACGAGAACTTCTCCGAACCATCCAAGAACCAAGTTTGGTGATGAACAATGACTTTTCCAGCATGATGGAGCACCACGCCATATGGTGATAACTACAGTAAGCGGCTCGGGGAACAAAACATCGACATTTTGAGTTCATGGTCAGGAAACTCCTAAGACCTTAATCCCATTGAGAACTTCCTCAAGAGGCAGGCAAAAAAAACACAAATTCTGACAGACTCCAAGCATTGATTATGCAAGAATGGGCTTCCATGAAGGCAACACTATAAATATTGACTCCTTGCATCAACTACATGTAATTGTCGATAAAAGCCTTTGACACTAATGTAATGCTTGTAATTATGCTTCAGTATTCCAGAGTAACATCTGACAAAAAGATCTAAAAACACTGAAGAAACAGAATTTGTGGAAATGTATATTTGTGTCATTCTCAAAACTCGGCTGTAGTATCATCTGCAGACCCAGCGATAGGTGACCTTGCAGAGAAGGGTAGACTTGGGAGATGAGCAGTAAAAGCAATCAAGTTAGTGATTTAAACAGTGAGTCATGGAATGGAGCGCCAAATTTGAATCCAACCACAGCAAAAGCCAACTCCCACCTACATTAAAAGACAGCAGAAGCCTCAGAATTCATCTGACAGACGTAATTACTTAGGCAGAAATAAGAAGAGTATACTGTATAGGGTCTGAAAGAATTTAAGAGCCAAATTCAAGTCTAGAAAAATTATATGCTGTCAGTATAAAGCTCAAAACTGCTGCTAGGTACATAAACAATATATTTAAAAAAAAAAGGATTCTCAAGGCTATTTCGAATGTCTAAGGGTCTGAGAATCTCAAAAAGGGATCGATTTGGAAGATTTTCTAAAAAGAAGGTTATCTGATTTAGGTTTATACAATATGGCCAAAGGTACAAGTGGTGTTCAAGTTAAACCAGGACTTTTGATTGTACAGAATGACGGAACGCAGTTATAAGAGTAAAAACTCCCTTTTTTTCTCTATAAAATCCCCTGCTGACTATTGCAATGTTTCACTAGTGCTTCGAGACCATCAAGGTAGAAAGTTTTCTCAGTATGCCAGAGACATGATCGGACTGTCTGCCTCATGTATGAAACACTGGCCTCCCAGGAACTCCTGTAGCGGCCCAAACATTTGAAAATGGCTTGGAAAGAGGTGGGATGTGTGGGATACGAAGGATGTGGCAATAACTCCCAATGACTCCCTATAACGTGCAGGGATATTTGTGAATTATTAAGTTCCCACAGACAAATGCGTCAATTTTCAAGGATCAGGTGTTCCATTCAGGGGAACGACTGCAGTGGGCTGTGAGCCTCCTTAACCTACATCTAGGTATTTGGCAGAGGCCCTTATCCAGAGCGACTTACTGTACATTTTTATCTCATTACATCTGAGCAATTGAGGGTTAAGGGCCCAACAGTGGCAACCTGGGGTTTGAACCTGGGATCTTCTGAACCGTAGTCCAATGCCTTACGTACGGCCTTTTTTAAAACGTCTGCACTATTCAGTCTCATCACTGTACTGCGCTTGAGGTCTGCAAATGTCAACCGATTTTAAGCCTTCACTCACGAGAGAAATTCCAGTTTGACTTGGACGCCTTTATCATTTTGACATGTGATCATGTGGTTCTTCCTCAAACTGGAAGTTTGGAAGTAGGCTAAAAACATCTGTATTCTCAGATAACAGAACTTTTTTTTACAAAGCCCATAAGCAAGTGTGTGTATGAGTGTGAGTGAGATATTATGGGTGTGGAAATTCTGCACTGAATGCATTAATTTAATAAATGTTTTTCAATTCTTGCTGTAAGAAAAATAATTGCCTGAGTCTTCAAAAGCCTGAAAAACAAAAATTGATTGTGTGCAGTGTATCTAACGCTATAGATTAGGTTACACACGGAACATCTATCGATTTTCCCTGAAAGTAAAACATCAGAAAACCTTTTATGTGACATATTTTTTCTTTTGTCCTTTGTAAGCCAGTAAGGACTCACAGAGGAAATCAACTACAAAAGAAGCAAGTCATTTTTCTTTTTCAGCAACTCATAAAGTGTCCACAGACTGCACAAAAGCGAGTGATTATGTCATGAACAGGAAAATGCCCTTTTCCTAAAGGCTAGAACAGATGTATGATAAGGTAATGGGTTTTCAGCTCCAGTTCCTGACGGCCTGCAGTGCTTTACATTTACACATCTTATTCCTGCATGAGGTGAAGTACCAGGAAACCACCAAACTGTACAGAGTGCTGGACTGAAATCTACCACGCCTGTCTTTGTATATTTACAGAGTAAAGGTTTGTGAACCTGATATGATTAAATGTTATTATTAATATTAATGTTAATACAAAAATCATGAAATTGATATCTGGACTGAAATAGTAATACTAGCTGTAATTGCAGTGGTTCCTATACAGTATTTTTATCCAAGAACAAGAACAATTTGATTATGGCAAGAAAAAAGCAGCCAAGTGAAGAAAAAAAAACGAGTGGCCATCATTACTTTAAGAAAAGAAGGTCAGTCAGTCCGAAAAAATTGGGAAAACTTTGAAAGTGTTCCCAAGTGCAGTCACAAAAACCATCAAGCGCTACAAAGAAACTGGCTCACACGCGGACCGCCCCAGGAAAGGAAGACCGAGAGTCACCTCTGCTGCGGAGGAGAAGTTCATCCGAGTCACCAGCTTCAGAAATCGGCGGTTAACAGCAGCTCAGATCAGAGAGCAGGTCAATGCCACACAGAGTTCTAGCAGCAGACACATCTCTAGAACAACTGTTAAGAGGAGACTGTGTGAATCAGGCCTTCATGGTAGAATATCTGCTAGGAAACCACTGCTAAGGACAGGCAACAAGCAGAAGAGACGCGTTTGGGCTCAAGAACACAATAAAGAACCCAATAAAGAAAAATCTTGGAATGAGAAGGTGTGTCCAAACTTTTGGTCTGTACTGTACAATCTTTAGATAATTGGCTTTCCATAGATATTCTGTGGCAATTTAAGTGTTTACTAAGAATGTTATATGATTGTGCTACATACTGTTGAGCCATGTGAGTCTGGGATTTGTGTGTCTTTCTAGGCATTTTAAACAGGACTACCTTTTTTTTCTTTCTTTTTTTGGTCATATAATATCTGTACCCCCATGAAGGCGCTTCACAATCTCAGACGTACATGAGTTTCCATGGCGACAGGTGACTTCCTGCTGAGAAATTTTCCACAAAAATCATATTTCTAAGAATATTTCATTAATACTTAGCATTTTTACTTTTTCATGTGATTTACAGGAACATGCCCCTTACAGTGTATTTAATGGAACTAGTGGTGTGTCAAAATTCTTTATTGTTTCTTAGCCAGTATGGTCAGACTTAATAAGTTCAGCACACTTCTAATGAGCAGATTTATCCAGTAGGGAATTCCTGAATTATAGATAACAGGAACTGAATATATACAGAACAAAAAATAAATATTAAGTATTCTATGAAGTATGCTGAATATGTAAAAGATATCAAATGAAAGAAACTCGACAAGCTTTGATGCTTTTACTAAAACGTTTGACATGATACTAACTGAGTGACCCCAAATTGAATTACCTAGCGACATCATTCTTGTAGTGATTTCTCCTTGAAAAGATGAGAGGCAAAATTTCAGCACCAAACTTGTCTTGGCAGATCCAGTGCATGTTTCACATCTCATGTTGTGAAGATGATCCTCCACTGAGTGAACTTACCGATATAAAACATGATGGTTTTTTAATTCACTTATCTGACAGCTAAGACATATGTCAAGAAGCAATTTCAAATGCATAATCTACAATATGTTCTTCATGAGACAGTTTAAACGTTTCACTTTTGTAAAATGTACAGAAGTGGAATATTCTCTTCCCGTTTTTTAATGGAGAGGTTTAGTTAAGAGTTACAGTATGGAAGGAGTCTCCAGTATCAATGGTTTCGTTATAGTTTGTGCTCAAACATTTCACCCTTTGACTTTGTCGCTTTTATACCAAAGGTCACCACATCGGATCATTTTCATCCGCAAGACCAGGGACAGGTTTTACGCCAGATGCCTTTCCTGTCACAACCTTGCCATTTTTTAAACAAGCTTGGGACTGGCACCACATTCAGTGACTGGCTTGTATGTTTTGTAGGGTAAAAATCATGCCTAAGGCCCCATCAGTGGCAACCCTACAGTGGTAAGGTTCGAACCCCTGTCCCACCCATCATCAACGCAAAGCCAAAACCACGTGAGCCACAACTTTCCCAGGCCCTTAATATAAAGGGATAACAAAATAGAAAATGGGGCTCAGGACACAGGGAAACTGCAAAGCCCTTATACTCCTGTCACTGTAATTGACCTAAGAATTCAAGAATATGCAACTTGAAATATGGTCTGATTTCTATATATATATATATATATATATATATATATATTTTTTTTTTTTAACTATGAGTATTAAATACAACATTAAATGATTCAATTCTTCTATCCAATATACTGTAGAATATAATGTGAGTCTCATTAACATTATTATAATATAAATAATACTGTACACCTGGCACTTTAAGAGTTTTCTAAGAATGCTATAAGGTTGTGCTACATTTCATATAAAGACCATATAAGTGCCATGTAAGTTTGGGATTTACTGTACGTGTCTTCCTAGACATGATAAATGGAAATATATTTATTTATTTATTTATTTTTTGGATTTTTCCCCCGATTTTCTCCCTAATTTAGTCGTGTCCAATTCCTCCCCGTCACTAGGGCGCGCTCCCACATTAAGGCTACTACTACCACTCGGCCGGGAGGGCCGAAGACTATCACGTGTTTCCTCCGAACCACGTGACGCCAGCCGACCGCATCTTTTCAAACTGCTCGCTCACGCACCGGTGGGGGCGGAGTCACACACTCGGAGGACAGCGCTATCCGCTCCCTCTGTTGCGCGAGCTCACAGACGCCCCTGAATGTCTATAGAGCCGTGATTAATGTGGGAGCACTAAGTACCTCTCATCCCTCCCCTCTGAGAGAGCTCGGCCAATCAGCTCCCTCTAGACCTCCGGCTGCGAGAGGTTACAGCACCACCCGGGATTCGAACTAGCGATCTCCGGATGATAGGGTTGATTTATTTCTTTTTGGTCATATAATATCTGTACCCCATGAAGGTGCTTTAGAATCTCACCACGAGTTTCCATGATGACAGGTGACTTCCTATTGATGAATGTTCATATTGCTAAGAATATTGAACCAATAATTAATATTTTATCATCTTCATTTGAGTCACAAGAACATGTCCCTGCAGTGTATTTAATGGAACTAGAGGTGTGTCAACATTCTTCGTTATATCTTGGGCAGTAAGGTCAGACTTAATAAGTTCAGCACACTTCTAATGAGCAGATTTATTCAGGAGGGAATTACTGAATTATAGATAACAGGAACTGAATATATAAAGAACAAAAAAATATTCTATGAAGTATGCTGAATATGAAGGAAAGGATATGAAGTGAAAAAAGCTAGACAAGCTTTGATCATTTTAATTTAAAGTAAAGATAACTGGGTGACCCCAAATTAAATGACTTGGCTATATACACTATTCTTGTAGTGATTTCTCAGGGAAAAAATTAGAGGCAATATTTCACGACCAAACTATTCTTGACAGATCCAGTGCATGAAACACCTCTCATGATGTGAAGATGATCCTCCACTGAGCGAACTGTCAATGGCTCTAACCTATACTACCAGTGAAGGGTTTGGAAACACCTTCTAATACCTTGGTCTTTCATGATTTTTATATTACTTTCTACATTTTAAAACAACATGGGATTGCATTTGGATGCATGGCATCCAAAATGTGAAAAAATCTCCTTCGAACAGTTGATATTGAGATGTATCTGCTACTTACGCTCTGTAAATCCTTCATAACGGCTCTAATCTGAGGTGCTGTTAATTAATTAATTAATTGGTGATTTCTGAGGCTGGTAACTCTAAATGAACTTCTACTCTGCAGCAGGAGTGCATTTTGGTCTTGCTGTCCTGGGAAGGTCTTCATGAGAGACAGTTTCATCATGGTGCTTGATGCGTTTTCAATTGTACTGTACTTGACGATATTGTTCTTGAAAGAACGGTTCCAAAAAAACGTGTCACCATGACCTGATTGAGACCCTTGATGAAGGACGAAGAATTTGGTTGAGTGTTGTACTAACCTTGGGACATAAAATTAGGGGCTATGGGATGAAATTTTGGCCATGCTTGACAGGGCGGGTAATTAAGAAGTTTAGACAACGATTGGAACACGTCTGATCTTGGGAATTTAGGCAATTCAACACAGTGATTAATTTTGATGTTCCCAGAACAGCTTGATCAGTTAGCTGTGAATGTCTTTTATTTGACCCTGGATTTGATGAGTGATGCAATGTCGGGAGATTCCCTTTTCCACTAATCTGATTTGGTTTACGTCAAATCATGACTCATTCATTTGGGCTAATCAGGACCACAGCAAGAGGCTCTCACTCGAAGCCAAGGTGCAGATCACTCGTTGGTATCTGGGATTCTGCCAATCAAGGTGAGATTGTGGAGAGCTGAGAGCTCTGTGAAGGAAGGGTCAGCTAAGAGAGGTGAGGGATAAAAACACCTGCAGGGAATTTGTCTGATTTTGTCTGATAATCCTGTTATGTTGCAGTGAGTTTTGGGGGTTATAAAGACCGTACAGGTGAGAGCTTTCAGGGAATATGCAATGAACTGGGTGTGAGTGTGTGTCACATCTTTCCTGAAAAGTCATGCAAAAGACTCACAGCCTGATTTCAGTCGTTCAGTGTTCTGAGCTTGCTACAGTCCTGTTTGAACATGCTTAACTCTCCTGACACAATAATATAATTTTTTTTCATTTTAAACCAAAAAAATCCCGGAGTACTAGATCATGTGTGTTAATTAGGACAGCTTTTTCTCCTCTATTTAAATCTCGCTTTTTATTGCTCTCATTTGTTCAACCACTCAAACTCAATTTCTTCTTAATCATTCATCCACACTCCTATCATCCAGCTTGTCAATCCCCTTGTCTGAAGAGTCTCTTTCCATTATGCACCTGTCTGTTTGATGCTGGAAATGAAATGGAAAAAAATAAAAAAAATAAAAAATATGGCACAAGTGGCTTAAATTGGATCAAACCCAGCTGTGCCTACTGGTACATCTCGCCAAAGCGAGAAAACTGCAAATCAACAACTGCACTGAATTCAATTTTCTTCAGACTTCACTAACAAGGCAACTCAAAGCCATCTCAGAACCAACAGGAAACCACATCGTCTTCTCTCGTATAGCGGCCCATACCTCATGAGAGGATGCAACTCTGAGATTGACCGTATGTTTACCTCTGGCCTTAATAACCCTAAAAGATATTGAAATAATAGTTATAACCACACTAACTCACCACACCACAAAAACACATAATAAAAGAAAAGACTAAGCATTGAATCTTGCTTTCTAGTGGAAATTTCCACTACACTAAAGCAGCATTCCCACTTTCACTCACTCATCGGCTATACCGCTTTATCTTGCGTACAGGGTCATGGGGGCCAAGCACAGGGAGAAAATGCAAACTGCACGCACACAGACCCAAGGTGGGAATAAAACCTGGACCCTGGAGGAGCGTGGCAACAGTGCTAACCACTAAAAATGCTATTCCATTTAAATATTATTTATGGATAAAAGTAACTTAAAGTAACAAGATCACATCAACACATCAGTCATAACAATAAAACCATTAACATTAAAACCAACTAGGGTTTAGGTTCCCTTTGTGCCACAAGAACCTCTCTGAGCCTTTGGAGCATGATTGAATGATTGGGAATTGGGTGCAGTTGATGATCCTGTCGCCAGTTTACTGGTATATAATTGATAATCATTATTATTTATTGAATTCACCTGGCAGCGGTGTTAGCGTTACGGCTGATTGACGTATATGTATGTGATCTGATTAACTTTTATGCCATGTGTCGTCCAGTCAACTCTCATCATTTATTGAGAGGATATTTCATCCTTGATTAAGCTTCATGCTTTCTGCCTCATATATTTAGTTCATCCTGGAAAACAATAGAATGTACCTGATCATGTGCTATATTGCTGTCTGAATAGCATGGATGGAGTGTAAAATTAAATCCTATTTGCACTTATTAATTAGTGCTGTCAATCAATTGCAAAATTTATTGTAGTTAATCACAGTCATAGTCTAAGTTTTATCCAAATTCTCATCTAGAAGCGTTTTATAATGTGACTTGCCGTTGGTTATCTTATATTCCACGCTAAACGTGTCACACACAGCCGAGTGACCCCGCTGCAATTATGGGAAGCCATTAGGGTCAAACTTGGTCTTTTTTTTTTGGTGGGGGGGGGGCGAGGGGGGGAGTCAAATTTGTGTTTAAACACGCACAGCCGGGTAACCGTGCTGCAATTATGGGAAGCCATTAGGGTCAAACTTATTATTATTATTTTTGGGGGGTCAAATCTGTGTTAAAAAAAAAAACACACTGCCGGGTAACCGTGCTGCAATTATGGGAAGCCATTAGGGTCAAACTTGGTCCTTTTTTGGGGTCAAATTTGTGTTTATAAAATAGTAATGGGTTAAAATTTCTAGATTAATCACATGCGATAACATGTTAAAATTACAGGGGAATATAAATGCAGCAATATACTGGACCAGATTTGTTTTTTGTGTTTCAATTTTCTCATTTATAAGCATCCTCATATTATTCTTTATTTTTATTCAATTGCAATACCTTTTAAGTTTCATCATATTACATCTGACGGAAAAAAGAAATGTGCAATCTTACTTACAAGATCTTACTTACTTTTTAAATTTTAGTTGCCAACTCTGTGAACAACAAGTAGTTACACAATAATTGTACTATTGGTAGTAACTGTTCAACTCTGAATTTGATCTTTGTTGCGTAAAGGCGTAAATATTATACCTGCTCCACATGTGGCGCTGCATTGCGTCCATGCTCCACGCTTCCACTGGAAATCGGAGACAGAATTTCCACTGCTGGACTCAGTCAGCACGTCTCTACTGATGGTGTACTGGTACCTCACGCCCGGGTTAGTCTCCTGAAAGAGCAGCTGGAGAACAGAGACGGTGGATTATGCTGAGATTCGAGCCAAAACACATTCAAGGACGTACAAACACAGGCCTGAGTTCTGTACAAAACGAGGACAATGTAAACATCAGGCCTTCTTGTTCCTCCACATGGTGAAAAGGAGAAGGTCTGGCTGAAGGGCTTCGATCCTCCAGGCTGAAGTTAATATAGTGAGTGACAAATATATTCATAATCCAAAGAGCTGCTCTGGTGCATGTCATTTTTGTCATACAGAGAAGGATGGATCTTAATCAGAGATTAAAAATGTCACGTGAGAGGTTCAAAACAAAACTCTCCAACAAACTGTGATGAATTAATGACCATTCATTTGTCCGAAAGCACAAGACGGAAGCTAATCTGAAGCACTCAGGATCCCTTAGCAAATAGCAAAGAAGCAGGGATAAGTACTGCGGTGTCTGTGCTCATATGTCAGATAAAAACGCACTTCGACACACACACACACACACACACACGCACCCATGTACACAGGCTTCTTGTCAAGCTTTTACAGATTCCTCCTCTATGTGAAGAAGCCCTTTAAGTCGTCTCCCCCCGTCTTGCCTGCAGCACTAATGAATCCTGTCTGCACTTTCATGTGGTTGGAACACAGCACTCTGGCTCAAATTAAAAGGCCTCTTCTGACACGTACCTCTTGCCTATAACTCATACTTGTTTAGCGTTCTCATCTGAAGATGAAGAGGAATTCCACTTGCATTTCATTATTCATATTGGCTTTTTTTCTTCTTCTTTAGATTCTCAGAATATCATGCATGGTGAAAAAGAATTATGGGCTAAGTGAGAATGACAAGACAAAAATTCCCGGAGCCTATAAACAGATCTAAAGTAGTGGGATTTAAGTCTTTGATGAGAGATGAAAATATTATGAATCATTTATTCCGTGCAAAGGTAAAATTGCACAGTGGAAGGGCGAGGGAGACGGAATATATAGAGATGAATCATAAATTGTGTTTGCGCTGCAGACTTTTCTCCATGCACATACAGAGTACGAAATACAAATGGCTGTTTAATATGCAGTCGTTTCTTTAAAAATAAAGAAATAAAGAATAATAAATAAATCATAATAAAAACATTTTTTATAGTTGATGTTGTTGAAAGAACAAATCCATAAGAAATATGAGCAATGTAATAAAAAAGTGTATATATATATATATAGAGAGAGAGAGAGAGAGAGAGAGAGAGAAAAATATGCTTTTTTTTTTTAAAGAACAACTGCGAATGAAATGAAACAGCAAATTGTGTTCCATAATGTAAAAACAAGCTGTATATGAAAAAAATTATCCTACACCTTCACCAAGTTCAGAAAAAGACTGACCTTGGTAATAAACAGCTTTTTCCCAAATACCAGCTTCTATAATACTTTAACGAAATGTGATTCCATAAAATTTCACAAGATTCTATTAAAGGTCACATTATAATGTTACAATGAATATGTCATTGAAACTTTTAAGCTTTGTATATAATTAATATTTTAAAATGGGAGGCACGGTGGCATAGTGGTGATCACTGTCGCCTCACACTTCCAGAGCCCATCTTGGATATTTGTGCATGGAGTTTGCATGTTGCAAGGAGCGTGTGAGTGTGTGTATATCTGTGCACCCTGTCCAGAGTGTACCCTGCCTCGTGCCCTAAATCTCCTGGGATAGGCTCTAGGTCCCTGTGACCCTGTATACAGATGATGAATGACTGAGTGAGTATTTTAGAACGGCAGAACTTCTTTCTTAAAGATCATTTACATAGTAATCAGAGCTTAGATAGAAGTATAAAGTATTTACTCAGTGATTGTCAACTGCTCTCCATCTCTTTCCTTTTTTCATAAATACCTGAATCCACACAGGCTCCATGGTTGGTCCGGGTGACGTCAGGTTCTCTAGCTGTCCCGTTCTCTCGTACGTGAAAACCGTCCCTGCTGCCTTGTACTCTCCGGTCCACTGGATCGTCCAGTCGCCGTTCAGAAAATACTTTTCTGGGTTGTTGCTGCGTAAAGCCAGAAAGTTCCCGGCTTCGGCCACCTCCTCGATACGAATGTGCCGTGCTCCTTCTGGAATGAGGCCGATGTCTACGTAGCCTGAGACAAAAGAAATACATTAATAAATAAAAATTATTAGACATTTTACACAAAGTGTAAGACAAACGACAGTAACAGTAAACTATGAGTTTATGGCCCAATCAATTCAAAAGGTCCTCATTGAGATTTGAAAGATCGCAAATCCATGTCATACCCAGGCCTTCGCTCTTCTCAAAGGTCTTCTTAACGGTTTCACAAGTGGATCCGTTGCCATGGCAAACTCCACAGTGATCCTCAACTGCGTTAGAGTCGATCTCATAATCACAACCAATGCTCTACAAAACACAGTTCAATCATGATGATACATCAATACCAGAAGATAATGATCATCTGAACTCAAAAATAAAAAGGTTAACTCCTTTGGAATGGCTACTTTGAATATATATATATATATATATA
>QMIH01003392.1:0-16793 GCA_003987875.1 Clarias batrachus | reverse complement strand
TCTCGGATTGCGAGTAACGTGGTTTACGAGTGTTCTGCAAACCGAGCAAAGATTTTTTATTAATTTTTAATCGAAAACCAAGCAAGTATTATTTTACGAGCGCCGAGTATCATGTATCACACATGCGACTCTTATTTTGACACCAAGCGTCACTCTCTCACCTTTTCAGCACTGTATTTATTTTTTCGGGCTGTGGAACGAATAATTTGAGTTTTCATTATTTCTTATGGGAAATGATGATTTGGTTTACGAGTGTTTTGGAACACGAGCCCACTTCCGGAACAAATTTTGCTCATAATCCAAGGTTCCACTGTATATGATATCAGTTTGGATTATGACGTACGTAAAGATATCGCTAAAGTTCGAACACCAAACCATACTAGTTTAATATTGTCATTTGTTGAGTTTTAGGCTCCTGGGTAATCTAAGGGCAATGAAGATGAAGTAATCCTCAAAATACCTGTCCTTTATATAGCCTTTATCAATAGTGCCATTTATTTTAAAGCTGACTTCATATTCTTGTCAAAATCTTCATGCTACCTGCACATGACAGACTGAACTGGAACGCCAACATCTGACAACTAGTTTCAGAAGAGCGGCTTCAATGCACATGCAATTCAAATCGTCCTCAGTCACATTTCTCAGCAGTTTCCACATGTCTGTGCTCTCAAAAAAGCATTACTTGATGGTAAAAATATGAGCGTCTGTATAAGGAAATGGAATTCGAATCAGACTAAAGCTTTCATACAACATTGCACCGGCAAAAAATATTATTTCCCTGCAGATATGTAACTTAAAAATAAAACTCATGCATGATCACAATTAACTAAACAAATAGATGATCTCAGCGTTGTGCTCAAATTATAGCACTCGCCCAAGACAAACATACTTAAATTGTGAAAGATGTGTGCTTGCTTTAACCCAAACTATAGAATTCTGCGGACAGATTTCTGACCGGGGGGAAAGCCTTGAATTTATCGACTGAGTCTGGGAAGCATGAGTGCACTGCATGATGGAAGGGATTCAAGTCTAAATAAATACTGCACAACTTATGCACATGAATACGTTTTTGGCAGAAGGCATGTAAGGATAAGACAAAAGTTGGGGAAAACTGTGTGGCAACTAACAAAAGTGTGGAAATATCCGCATGCTAGGCTTTTGTGAGGCGGCTGCAACTCTCTTACACAATGGCTATTTCTTCTTCTGCATGCAGCCCTTTGTTACACAATGAAGGTTTCCAAAGTAATCACATTCCGGCTGAAGAATATTCAGCTATCACTAGTGGGACATGAAATGTTCGACTGACCTTACAGATTCCATTAATGCACATGTCCCGACTCTGGCTACCATCGTAGCACCGGGTTCCATCAATTACTGCGTCCACCATCTTATCTGAGAAATACTCGTTCACTGGCCGGCAGTGCAGTTCACATGGGTTTACTGGAGGGAGGGAAGAAAAGTACAAGATTTCTGGTGCATGCTACAAGCTTGATCATTTCAAACACAAACATGAAGTAGCTTTAAATCAAAAATTGTTTCACCCTTAATAATTAAAAAATGTACAGCATCATGTTTTCAGCAACTTCATCATCATTTTATATGGGATTGAGTTATTTTGCAGGATGTCCACTATGAGAAGTGTGTGCAGAATCCCAAGCAGATGTGATCGAATCGAGTCTTAAAGGTCGGATCAGAATTTGTCTTCAGTACAATTCCTAGTTTGAGACTCCTTTGAGACCTTGCTTAGACTGCCAGCATTTAGACTGCCAGCATATTTAGACAAATAAACATTTTGCCATATTCAGATTGGTACCAGTTTGCAGATGACTTTCATGTAGTCTGAAATGTAAAAAACAAATACACTGTGACTGATTTTTGCAAGTCTGATTTGAACTACATCCAGAGGTTTTAAATCAGATTCCTAAATATTTCATTACTTTACTTGACCTGGACGCAGAAGTTCAATACAGTATATGCACCACAACTAGACAGTGATATGACCTAAAGGTTGAGATGTGATACATCCATTCTTAACTGTCTTGTTGTTGCCTGTATGTTGTTATAAGTCACCAGCATTTGACATCACACAACATGTGCTACAGTGTTACGTGCTAACGACATCTCCGGTGATGTTACCATAGCAACCAATGCAAATAGGTGGACAACGTGTCAGATTTGGACCGCCAGTCTAAACAGAGCCAAATCTAATCTTGATCCGTTTCAAAGAACAGTGCGAACAGTCAGTCCTAAAGATCCAGATGCAGTCTGAGCAAGGTCACATGTCCTTAACTCTAGAGTCCAAACTCAGTTAAGTAAGCAAATTATATTACTCTTAATCATTTCAATACGTGTTACCACACCCTTCTTACTTTTGTTGATTTAATACTGTATATAGGGTGATTCACTCGAAAAAGGCCCCGAATATTCTGTAATAACTCTCGCCATAATGAAGCAATCCGAACGAAACAAGGTACAATGTTCTCTTCAGTATATGGAGCTTCGAAGAAGGAGGCCCCTGAGTCAGACCATTCCATGTTATGCAATCGATTACACATACGTCAAAGTATGTAGTGTATTTTTTTTTGCTTCAGCGAGAATTACTGCAGAATATTCGGGGCCTCTTTCGAGTGAATCACCCTGTATAGTAGATATACAGTAGCTCCTTAGATACATAATAAAACACTACAGTACATAATTTATACAATATCTTATATCTGTCTGCATGTAACCTGAGCCACTTGAGTCATAAGATGACAATACAGTAAGAAGTTATGAATAAATGAAATGAGCAGATGCTTCGAGTTTTTAAATGAGATCGGCAGCTTAATGTTTGTGTTGTCAGAATAAAATGGGATATCATCCAACCCAAAATTCCCATAATGCAATACTGTTTCTAATGCTGTTCATTTGCTAGCCATACACGTACAGTACCAATATAATTCTCACTTCGGTTATTGACGTGTATCCATTGGTACAATTTGCCCTTATAAGGGACGTTGTTAAACTTGCTGCACTGGATAGCTCTGAAGCTGAGTTGGCCTTGAGCGCACGGCTTGTGGTTACAGATCTTGTATCTGCGGCGCTCCCCGAGGCAGTATTTCCCTCCGTTCTTCGGGCTGAAGGACACAGAAAGAAAAGAGCTCTCAGTGTATTGCGGTTGCGTCTGTACTTGCGACGGCACTCGTGACGTTACGAAATGAAGTGCTACTGAAAATAGGAGCTGTTTCCAGCGGTTTTTGCAAAACTTGAATAAGAACTTGAATGCCCTATAATTTTTTTTTTCTCTTGGACACAGTTGTCATGATTTCCTTAGCACTATTGAAAATCATAGGTACTGTTCACGAACTATACATGGAGCATAAAAGAACCAAAGTACAAGCTCTCGACCCATTTAAATCCTCAAGGATCTTATGATTTCTGGTAAACGTCTTATAGATATACTGTCAGTGAGATGGGCCAAAAGTGATGCAAATACACATGAACACATGCACACACAATCTTATCAGTAAAGAAATGACTGGTTATGGAAAAAATGCAAACCATTTAAGCCTGCTGTCTCCAATCCTATGCAATATATCTGATATAAAAACAACTCTCTTGGCTGTTTACTGACGAAATGTACAAGAAGCTTGAGCTTTAACATGCACATATTAAGTCAAAAAAGTAAAAAGCTGTGAAAACATGTAGTGTAGCGTTAATATATGAATATTAATTTCTTTTTACAAAAGGTGAAAACTATGAAAATAATATCATGTAATTATTTTCTACATTCTGGAATAACACTGGTGATTTAAAAACTATGAAATTATGAACACATATACTGTAGTAGTAGGTGATTACGAAACAACGCCAACAACAATGGCCCATTGTTATTTTAAAATATGAATCTCAGCAGTCCTGGAACCGTTCTTGCAAGCGCTAACCGTTCTATAAACGCTATAGACTCCATTTTGTGACTTTTACTCATTCTAGCAAGTTATCCTCTGACACACTACAAGTCTACAACAAAACCATGTAACACACTTTAATATGAAATCGTTGAAAACGTGAAAAGGTTTAAAATTCCATATTTTCACCAAAAAAACAACACATAACCGCCAGGTCTTCTAACAAACGTTGACGCATCTGGCCCAACCAATACATCGCATTGCATAGGAATTAATCACAAGGATACTTCCTATGCAACACAGCGATGGCAGTGAGTGGTTTAAATGGGTTCAAAAGTATTTTGGAGAATGTTGAAGGCAAGAAAAGAGTCTTTACACTCTGTTACTACCATTGCAGTCACTCAAGCAGTAATAAATGACAGACATACCGAGCTTAACATCAGAGATGTATTCTGTGAAATAGATCATTATGTGAATTGGATGTTCTTTGAACACTATGTTATTTAGAGCAGCACTTAAGAAAACTATGATGGATACTGTAGTGGAAGAACCGTGGTAAAGCAGAAAAAAATAAGGTTACAAAACTTCAAATATGCAGCAGAGATTTGTGTACAAGAGACATGAGATGCACACGCTGTGTGTGGACAGCTGTTGGTTAAACTGGAAAGTTGGTTATCCCAGGAAAGTTAGGGCATGAGGTGGGGTAGACCCAGGACAGGGTGCCAATCCATTGCAGGGCATGCACAAACACTATGGCCAATTTGGGAATGGCAATTATCCTACACGGTGGTGTAGTGGTTAGCACTGTCGCTTTGCACCGCCAGGGTCCAGGTTCGATCCCAGCTCGATTCCCGTCCCTGTGTGCATGGAGTTCGCTTGTTCTCCCCGTGCTTGGTGGGTTTCCTCCCACAGTCCAAAGACATATAGGTCAGGCTAACTGACGTTCCCAAATTGCCCGTAGTGTGTGAATGAGTGAGTACATGTGTGAGTGTGTGTGTCTGTGCCCTGCGATGGATTGGCACCCGAGTCCAGGGTGTACCCTGCCATGTGCCCCAAGTCTCCTGGGATAGGTTCCAGGCCCCCCCGTGACCCTGAATACAGGATTAAGCGGTATAGATGATGAGTGAGTGAATTATCCTAATCTGCATGTCTTTGGATTGCGGGAGGAAACCGGAGTACCCGGAGGAAACCCACCAAGCACGGGGAGAACATGCAAAATCCTCCATGCACGTGTCTTAGCTTTTGACTGTTGAAAATATTTGTTTTACACTCAGGTTTAACTACCTGAAATCACTTCTGACGTATACATAAAGATGACTCACGTACATGGGATTGACGCAGTCTCTGTGCGAGTCCTGCACTCCTGCTCCACACGTCCTGGTGCAGGACGACCACTCGCTCCATGGCCCCCATCCGCCGTTCAGTTTCTCTGGCTGAGATGCAGCTGACACACACTCGCCATTCAAACACCACTGGGAAAGAAATAAAACACCACCACACACAGTGAGCCAAGATCGCAACACGAAGCATGAAGGAGGAAGCACAACAAAACCTGATCCCAGCTGTTGAGCATTGCAGTCTGTTTACATCATGAGAGAGAAAACGCAAGTGAAGCAGACAACATATGCAGGGCTCATGCTGCGAAAAGAAAACACACACAGGCGCTTACTTTGCCATCACCACACTCAGTGCCATCCACCGCTCCATCCAGTTTGGAGTGACAGGTTGAAGCCACGGTGCACCACAGAGTGCTGCAGACGTTCTACACCAAACAGAGAAAAATATTGAGTAACAGTATTACTTACCGCTGAATGTGTGATCCTGATGGAATATATACAATCTACATTCAATATTGTATCTGCTGGTGAAACAAATCATATACAGCAGGTTTTAAAACCTACTGAGACTTTTGTAGTATCAGAATTTTTATTTTCTTTCCTGAAAGTTGAGTAGCAATCCCTTAGACATGGATATATACCTATTAATCTTTAATGGTCCTAAACTGTACTACTCAACGAAAGTCTCAAAGCTCCTCCAAAGTGTGTGTGTTAATTCTCCAGCTGAAATACGCCTTAGATAATGCATTTTTTCATACCTCAAATTTCCTTTATTTCACTCCTTTTCCAAATGTGCCATTTCAATGTCTATGTAAATAAACTAGTGCTTAGCCACGCCCCTTCAGAGAAAAGCTGAGCTGAGCATTTTCTTATATGAGGTCACAATAGGGGGAAATCTAATTTGCTTGGAAAAGGGACAAAAAAGGGCTTTAAAGAGATAACAATAGTTTGATTTTATTCTCATGTAAAAATAAATATTTCAAATAAAATATTAACAATTAGAGATGCACCGGTGGCTTAGTGGTAGGCGTTTCGTCTACCATGCAGAAGATCCAGGTTCAATTCCCAGCCACTGCATGCAGTGGCAGTCCCAAGCCTGAATAAAATGAGAGGATTACATCAGGAAGGGTATTCAACGTAAAACCTGTGCTACACTTGTATGTGCAGACTGGATAGTCCACTGTAGTGACCCCTTACCGGAAGCAACCGAAAGACCAACAACAACATTCAAAACCGTTAGAGATGAAATAAAGGTTGCGCCATTTATATGGATACACCTTAATAAAATGGGAATGGTTGGTGATATTAACGTCCTGTTTGTGGCACATTAGTATCTATTAGTATATTAGATACTTCCAGTATCCGTAGTTTCAGGTGCTGCACATCTCGTATCTTCACACCATAGACAATTGCCTTCAGATGACCCCAAAGATAAAAGTCTAAGGTGGTCAGATCGGGAGACCTTGGGGGCCATCTAACTGGCCCACGACGACCAATCCACTTTTCAGTAAACTCTTCATCTAGGAATGCTCGGACCTGACACCCATAATGTGGTGGTGCACCATCTTGCTGGAAAAACTCAGGGAACGTGCCAGCTTCAGTGCGTAAAGAGGGAAACACATCATCATGTAGCAATTTCAAATATCCAGTGGTCTTGAGGTTTCCATTGATGAAGAATGGCCCCACTATCTTTGTACCCCATATACCACACCATACCATCACTTTTTTTGTTCCAACAGTCTTGGAGAGATCTATCCAATGTGGGTTAGTGTCAGACCGGTTGAATGGCCCCCAAGGTCTCCCGATCTGACCCTCTTAGACTTTTATCTTTGGGGTCATCTGAAGGCAATTGTCTATGGTGTGAAGATACGAGATGTGCAGCACCTGAAACTATGAATACTGGAAGCCTGTGCTGGCATTTCTCCTGCGGTGTTGCTATCAGTGTGTGAAGAGTGGGAGAAGAGGGTTGCATTGACAATCCATCACAATGGGCAGCACATTGAACACATTTTATAAGTGGTCAGAAACTTGTAAATAACTCATGAAAGAATAAAGTTATGTTAAAACTAAGCACACCATTGTTTTTCTTGTGAAATTCCCAATAAGTTTGATGTGTCACATGACCCTCTTCCTATTGAAAAAACAAAAGTTGGATCCAAGATGGCCGACTTCCAAATGGCCACCATGGTCACCACCCATCTTGAAAAGTTTGTCCCTTCACATATACTAATGTGCCACAAACAGGACGTTAATATCACCAACCATTCCCATTTTATTAAGGTGTATCCATATAAATGGCCCACCCTGTATATTAAATGCATGAAAGCATTTTTATGCAGTGCAATATATGTTGAAGCATGCACTTGCATTTGCCTTTCCATGTAAATCTGCATAGTTTGATTTGTTGCCCCACACCTCCAGAGTTTTGGTTTGAATCTTGCCTCTGGTCTATGTGTGTATATTCACATCATGCCTGGTGGGTTTAATCAATCTGTACATTTATTTCATGTGATCCAAACCAGACAGCAAACATCACCCAACGGATATGGAACTGCAGTACTTTGTATATTTCTTAATTGAGATTCAGGAGATCAGGGTTGACATCAAAGACGCTGCACGATTTATTTACTACAAGTCCACAACCCTACAGCAGGCTTACCTCTCTGACAGTTTACAGAATGAGCTCGGAAGAGATTAAAGCATGCTGTTTGTGACATTTTCACAAATGATAAATGATTACAAGACTCCTGTTATACGCTGAAAGCACAATCAGTCAGGGCCGCCTTACTGTCACGAAAAATCCATTACATGTTGTGAAGCGCGCACTGATAATGCAGTGTGACATCTCACAACATCATAGTTATAAACACAGATTGGGTTCTGATGACCTTTTTGTTAGCAGTTCCACACTCGGTCCTAATAAACACCCGGAGGTCTCCTTTGAGCAGTTTTGTGTTTGTGCAGTTGCTCGCTCTTATGTTAAAAACAGGAAAGGTTCATGGTTTATTAGGCACAAGTTTATGGCATTTATTATTGTTGTTTGTTTTTTTTACTACTGGAATTTAACGACAATCTAGTCTTGGCTTATGCCGTGATGGTTACAAAGGAAACAATGTCATTCTGAGAACCTTATGGTATTTGGATAAATGTGATATAAAGACTTCCTGTCAGGCAAAAGAGACGTGTGTGGTCCAGACTCAGTCCCCCTCCTGCCAAATCTGCTGCCTTGCATATCACCGTTCTATCTACCCTTTCAATTTTGACGGCATGAGACAGCTCTGTGGTGCTTCCAGCTCCTAATGAGACCAAAATGTATTCAATTATCAGCAGGATGTCTTAAATCATCTCAATCTCCCACAGGCTCCTGTCAGTCATGGAGGCCATTAAGGAGTAATGGGTTCGCTGCCAAAGCCGTGCTGCGAGTTTATTCAGTCTCAGTTACGAGTAAACACTGAATTAGTGGAACACCATGGGTGATAAATGGCTGAGTGTGGCTCTCCAGTGAGCTAAGAAAAGCTTCCTGATCCCAGCCAAACAAATTGTCTCATCAGGCTTTAACTGACAGCATGTGTTGCTAATTCTATTGTAGTGTATTTAAAATAAAAGGCATGAATTATAGGACAGAAATATACCACGTTAGTTTTAGCTCAACAAATGCTAATCTTACTCTACAGTAATTTCCATAACCATGTCATTTAAAGTAGTACCAAGTTCCCTAAATGGTCCAACAGACTTGCTTTGACCGTATCATTTGAGAGAGCGGTTGCTCTATTGGGTGCCAATTTTATCCAGTGACTTACTGTACTGTTGAAACGGTTAAGGGTCTTGCTCAAGCATACAAACCGTGGCAGCTTGGCCCTACTCTCTGGAGATGGAACTACAGGAAGGGAGGTTGCTCTTTCTTCTGAACGTATTCTGCGACCCTGTGTTTACACTTTACTTATTACCCACAGCAGGATGGCCTCATGTGTCTCAGAGGAAGCACAAGACGTTAGCACTTACAGTAAGCCCAAAAGCTAGGGTTAGTGGCTGTCATGTGATAGAGAAGAGCCAGCACAGTGGATAAACCTTGTAATCAAAAGGTTGTGATTGCAAATCCTGGCACTACCAAACTGCCACATTTGAGCCCTTGAGCAAGACCCCTGACCTTGAACTGCGCAAGTGCTTTGAACAAAGAGATAAATCTACTGAGCACCACATTGAAGAATGGTTAGGCATGGTTACTTGTGATTCCCAGCCGCTAGAAATGAAATTCCTAATTGATCGTCTACCGACTACTGAACAAAATCACTATGGTAGATGCTAGAGAACCATGTACACCAAAACCACCTCAAGCATTCACCCTCATAAACAGTTGAACTAGACTACAGTAGAACCTTGGATTGCGAGCATAACTAGATCCGGATGCATGCTTGTATATCAAAACACTCATATATCAAATCAAATTCCCCCATAAGAAATAATGGAAACTCAGTAGATTCGTTCCACAACCCAAAAATATTCATATAAAGATAATTAATACAAAATATAAAGTAAAAAAATAAATAAATAACCTGCACTTAACCTTTGAAGAGTACAGTAACACAGAGCAGACAGTTCTGTAACTTATGCCTTCATCAACAACAGAAAGGCATGAAATAGTTATATTAATAACTTATGTCACACATGCTCTCTGCTTCCCATGTTCAGCTGCTTTTTGAACATGCCAATCCTTACCATTACCATCACTACTGCCATCTAGTGTATAGGTGGCTTTACTGTTTACCTACCCATAATTTATTTAAAATTTTAGGTACATCTGTTACATACTCCGTAATCCGTATAGTTATTGAATATGGAGTACTTACTGTGTAGTGTTTTGCAAATAAAACCTTATTCTAATTTTGATTCTGATCTGGATCACTGACCTCCATGGTGTCCTATTTTCTTTGACATACTGTATCACTTCACATGGTTCCTTCACCCTGACAAAGCTGTGGGCAGCCCAAGAACAACTCTTGTTCATATGGAAGAACGAGTAATTCATCCAGGTGCACATTTATTCAAGGTGCACATTTATTCAAGCAGACTTAAAAACATCTATTATTCCCAAACCATTACACATAAACGCAGTATAAAAACCTTTGTTCTCCACTCCCCCAGTCCTTTCCCATCATGACAATCATATATAAGTGCCTATATTTTACTACTGCTGCTTCTGTAATTATATTTACCTGCATTTGTTTACAGTGACCACATAAAAATATGTTCATGTTTGTTGTGCTTTCTACCATTAAAACATATCTTAAGTTACAGGGTGGATTTGTGAGCCCAAGGATGAAAAAAAGGTATGCAGAGTGGAGTTAATGAAGAATTAATCAGACTAAAGACTAACATACAGTGGTGGCCGAAAGTATTAACGCAACATATGCCATCTACCCCAAGTGGAGTTGTTGAGCCTTAATGTCCAGCTCAATGTTTATTGCAAAAATCAAACAGCATTGCAGAAACACATCATACCTTCTGTCATGCACAGCTGATGATTTGGGTTTGTTTTTGCAGCTTGCAGTCATTGAGGCAACCATGAACTCACCTGTATACAAGAGGACTGAACAGGTAAATGTCTGACAGCTAAAGTTTCATTCCCAATTGAGATGCTGTGGAGGAACCTTAAGAGAGCTGTGCATAGGCGAATGCCCAAAAACCTCCATGAATTGAAGCAATGTGGTGAAGAAGAATGGACCTATTGGACCTACAAAAGCTATTGAATCAAAGGCGGGGAGTACTTAGTTTTGCCTACAAGTTTTTTTTTCGCTTCTAGAACATTGTGAATAAAATAATGGCAAAGCAAAAAAAGATATATGTTGTTGTTCGTCTGAGGTTGTATTTGCCTTATACTATAACCAACTATGATCAGATGATTTTTATTATGCTTGTAAATATACAGTGGAACCTCGGATTGCGAGTAACTCGGTTTTCTGCAAGACGAGCAAAGATTTTTAATAAATTTTGACTTGAAAAACGAGCATGTCTTGGTTTACAAGTGCCGAGTTTTTGACCCTGACACACACACACACTGACATACACGCACACACTCTCTCGCCTTTACACCCCACCTCCCTGGCTTCACACAGACACACACACTCTGCTCTACACAGTAACTCTGCTCTGTCGCGATTCTTTTCAAAGGTAAGGTGCTGGTTCATTTGTTTTTTTTTGTTTTTTTTTACTTTACAGCAGTGTTTTGAATACGAGCCCGCTTCCGGAACAAATTATGCTCGTAATCCAAGGTTCCACTGTATATGTAATAAAAAGAGGGGATACTTACTTTTGATCATGACTGTAGCTATGAACTACAGCTAAGAAATGATAATAAGGAAACAAACAAATCAAGTTATATACTGAAACCCATGTCTGGAGAGGTGTAAACCGGTCATAGAATATGGACACTTCCCAACTCTCAATACTACTACGAGCAATCAAGCCATGATATGAATCCTACAGGCTAAAAGTGTGACTTGTACATATTCGACCCAATTAAAAGTTCTTTTGGCATGTCTGTCACATTTAACGCAGAATAACGCACATTGTGGTTTCACGGCTCTGCTGTAAAATCATGACTATGAATATTTCTGCCTGGACATCCACCTTTCCGGAAGTCTTTTATGCATCGAGCATCTGTTCGATGCACAGGGTTCACCGAGGACATGTGGGTGTGAAATGTGAAACGAAAAACGATGTCTTACGTCCATGTCGTCACAGAGCTGCGAACCGGAGCCATACTGGAGGCGGCATTGGTGGGCGGCGCTGTAGAGGACGCCAGGTAGCACAGACTGAGTGGCCAGCTCGTTTCTGCCAGGAGGGTCGTCCAGACACCAGCCCCAGCCTCGACTGTTAAGCAGAAAAACACACAGTTCGTCCCAGTACAATTCTGCACAATTCTGCCTTATTCCCTTTTCACTTCCTGTCCGTTGCTGTCTGGTTTAAATTTATATCTGTGATGTTCCCCTTATAAGCTAATCGAATGGATTGTTTTACAAAATTTACATGGACAGATTAATGTTTAAACTGGTTTTAAAAATAGCTTAGATTTGTTAGAAGCACTTCTTGTATTGCAAGTCAGCTCCTTATAACAAACTTTAAAACATCAAATAAACGTACTTAGTGGCAACGTTAATGTCTTTATAATTCATGCACTTGCTGCGATCCCACTGCAGTCTAATTAACCTGTTCATCTGCATATAAAGTTTTTTTTTCTTCAATTTTTGTTTTGCATGTCTAGCTCTTGAAACCCAAAGGTGCTCATTATTGTAGAATAAATTGCTTTGTCTGGTAAGCAAAAATTCTTGTTTTTGTTTTGAGAGGTCAGTTTTAAGAATGGTTAAAGAATTTGTCACAACTAAAATATAGAAAAGTTGCTAGCAGAACAATTTTATTGCATAAAAAGAAAAATAGATAAAAGGGGGAAAAAAGAATCGCTAAGTTGAGAAATTTGATGAAGCACAAAACAGCTGGGAAATTAATAAGAAGGGAGGACTTCCCTGAGCTGAATGCTGATCAGATCATCTGGAAAGCCCATACGGTGCTGCAGCAAAGGCCAAATGCCGAGCACGTTTCAGAAGAAAAGGGAAAAAAAAGCCCTCTGTCACTCCAAATGAGACCAGTGCATATTTAAACAGTGAAGCAGGTTTTCTAGCCAAATCCTGAATAAATAAGTTAACCAGAATGGTTTCAAATCATCCCCATACAGTATGTCACTGTTTGTTAGATCTTCTGCAAAAACTTTTTTCCAGACATTTGGGAATTATCTGTAAAGCCCCTGAACTTCAAACTACCTTTGTTCATCCAACACATAGCTGATCTAAAAAAAAAAAGGAAAAAAAAAAGCCAGTATATACAGTACTGTAAGCTTAGTCTCCTCTACAGCCTCTACCAAGCACATGACGGCAATCTACAACTGGACATTCTACTCTGTGGTGCTCTTTCATTAGAGGAAGGAGGAAGGGAAAGAGGGAGAATTATTTCATCATGCATGCCGTATCACTAGGGAGAACATGGCACAAAGCCAGAGGTCTGGGAAATCCTTCAGGCTTACCAAGACTAACAGGCTTTGGATAGTGTATGACGAATAAGCTGCCATTAATAAGCAATCTTCAATCCTCCATAGATAATTCGCTTTTGGCACACAATTATATTTTAATGCTTTTTGAGTCGCGGGTGTCTTTATCATCGTGTTTTACAAGTTCTTTGGAAATTCTTTTTGTTACGTTGGATAGCTTTCAAAATGCACTTACTTACTTACTGGCTCTGCATCTAACCACCTGAGCAATCATTATTATGATCTAATACATGACGCATCTCCTAACTGCGTCCTAAAGAGTTTGGTAGCACATTATCATAGAGATGTGTCTCTCATTAAAGAAAAACAGTGGCAATGCTATGCTGTGGGAGGCATCGCTATGCTGTGCACTTATTAATCAATGCCAGGGTTTGAGTCCCCTTAGACCCCATCCACAGGGCATGAGGGTTCACCGAGTGGCTTTATGAGGATCGAATTGATGGAACTCATTTGCTATAGCTTTCACGCTCATCAGCTGAACATCTGTGTGAAATTCTGGAACGTTTACAACAACGTTCTCTAACATCATCATCCAAACAACAGCTGAAGGGATGTCTTTTGGAGGAATGCTGCTCATCGTCCCCGTACAGTTCCAGAAACATGTAGAATCTAAGCTGAGAACCTAAACTGGTGATGGCTCAGTTAAGATTTTGGGGGAGGAGTTTCTTTAATTTGACACCAATCTGTATATACCAATATATATACCTATCAGCCATAACATTAAAACCATTATCATTAAAACCAACAAGGTTTTGAGTTCTGCTTGTGTTACTGGGGTGGCCCTAACCTCTTGGTGAGTAGCTCCACAGGGCCTCTATGACTTTTTTGGTGCCTTGACTTTTTTGGGCAAATTGTGCTGCATTGGCTTTTCTGCTTGATTGGCCTGGACGGGCTAGTCTTCGCTTCCCGTTGGAATGGGTGAGCCTTGCATGCCCATGATAGTTGGTGATCCATGTTGTTCAGTTCACTTGGTGCTGGTGTTGGTGTTTGGCTAATGTTATTGGTGATATAGTGGCAAGTTACAGAAATACAATTAATTACAAGCGGCAGTATTATAAATAACAGGTAGTCCCCGACTTACGAACAAGTTCCTTCCTGGGAGCACGTTCGTAGGTCCGATTTGTTCTTAAGTCAGACAAAGTAAGTCTTATACGGCTTTAGCACTATTCGGATGGGACTAGTTTTACTGGGGGATGATAGAGAAGTTGCTGTTTCACAGAGGTACTTTCTGCCATGTCTGTCTTTTTCTCACACGACCTCAGTGAAAATTCCAGAGCAAATTACCTACTGTTTTTCAGCAAACTCGGCGGTCCTCTGAGAAATCTAATCCCATCTGAATGCGAATGTCTGTGTTTGCCGAAACGCGTTTTCTTGTATTTTTTGGTCATAGAGAACTACCGTACAATCTCTAGCGCGCCGGTATTCGAGTTTCTGCTTTCTACGCTCCAGTAGAAATCCTCATCCTCAACACATGGTCTTGTGCAACGCCCACATGTAAAGCACAGACACGCCTACCTCCATAATAATCCCGTCCAAATCCATACATGAAATGACAGGCGTCGGCTGAAAAAAATTCAAACTCAAACGTCCCCCAGTAAAACTAGTCCCGTGCTATTGACACAAATATACAATGTAAAGCATACCAATCCACTTAACTAAATCTGCCCCTTTTCCCACATACTGGCACCATACTTGCGCCGAAATAAAATGATCTCACACATGAAATGTGACAGTGTTGTCTCTGCGCCTTTAAATCATGAGGGTAATCCCGCATGCCTGTCTCAGAGCTGTTTTCCACTGTATGGGACTGTGAACTCTGTTTTGTTGAGGATTTTCCGAAATTAGGATTATTCACAATCTGTACAGCGTTACAGAACAGCCTTTTTCTATCATTGTGCTTCCGGACTGATTCATTGAAACCAGCGAGGTCGACTCATTTCTCTCGCACCCCCACACACGACCATACCGGCTTTAGACATTTTATACATTCACTTACACACTGAAAATACAACATATTGTATAGAATTTTAACTATTGGTATCTGGCGCACTGCAGTGTCTATTTTTTGTACAATACGTGTGAGCCACTTTCGTGATTGAACCGTAAAGTAGAACCATGGTCCGTTCAGATCTGTGGAAATTCGTAACTCGAATGTTTGTAAGTCGGGGACGTCCTGTATAAATTAGTAGTATATACAGTATCTACCCTCTATTTTAGGCAAACATCTGTGGTTATGTCTGAAATATGAAATTTTATGTTGATGTGCAGAATATTGCTATTAAATTCTAAATACATACTGTATCCGTAATTGAGAGAACTTAAGAACCAAGTTATTATAACATTTTATTTTGCTTCAGAACTAAGCATTAATATACTTTTAAATTATACTAAAGGAAGTTACTAAAGAAAGTATATTAGCTTGAGCACCTTAATATTAATCTTACTGCCAGAACTGTTATACAGTATTAACTATTATAGAAAATTACTAAACATCTCCTGAACAATCAGATTTGAAAAAGCCACTGAGATATAATGATTCATAGCAAATTATTCTAAATATTTAATATTGCAGGTTAAGTTTGTATTAAGTACCAAATAATCGAATCGTTTAGGTACCTTAAATCTTTTGCTACACTGATTTTTTTTAAAAAGTTTTGTTGCTTATTATTTGCTAACCTTGTTCAAAATTCTAACAAAACCTTAAAAAAAATCGTGACTATTAGGAAATCATGATACTTACGGAATAGCAATACAAATCGAATCAGCACCTAAGTATCGTGATAATATCACATCGTGTAGTCCTTAGTGATTCCCATCGCTACCAAATAACCAGGTTAATAATCTGTTAACAATCATATCAGCTCCTTTTACTATAAAATTCATTGGAAAAATGAAAGTAGTAACGAGTGTGGGAGAAGAGGATAGATAGGATCCAGCTGCAGTGAGCAGAAACAGTGAACTAAACAGCAGCCAGCATGGCTTTGGTATAATGTTCCAGCTTGGGTCAGTCCCAGAGCACTAGCTGCTGTGTAAAATACTCCCTCAGGTGTCTCACCTCACTCTACTCTGAATGACCTACACTTAATGCATTCCAGCTGTTAGAGCAACACTGACCAGAAAAAACAACACAGCCATGATGTCGCTTGGTGAAATCTGAGCTGTCTGGCAAAGTCACTTATACTGTATACGAGGCGAACTTTATCTATCAGACTGAAAACAATCCAGTAGATGAGATGATGCTTTTACACAAAAATATATGATAAAAAAAAACACATAATACAGACGCAAAGCAGAACGCTGCAATTCATCACACATGACGTCCAAGCGAAGTCACTTCGCTCCACACGCACTGAAACGTCTCGGGTTACTTGACTGTAACCCTGTTCCCTGATAAAGCGGGAACGAGATGCTGCGTGAAAACGCTATGGGAACATCTCTTTGTTGCCGGTTGTGAAGCTTGTGCATGTCAAA
>QMIH01003391.1:2714-13069 GCA_003987875.1 Clarias batrachus | reverse complement strand
TTAGAACAGAACATCATTGAGTAACACTCTGTCTAAAGTCATGCTTCTTCAAGTTTCTTCCTGGTATGGTATGGTTATGAAGGTGTGTTGWATTTATATTAAGCTCACGGTTGACTTGAGTAGCTTTCTCATATGAACAAAACCAAAACCACTGGGTGGGCGGTGTGTGAAGAGGCCCAATTTCCTTTTAAAAACCGCAAGAACTTCCCGATAYGTACATCATCATTGTGTGCGATCACACAGGCCATGCATGAAGACACATACTTTAGGACTAAACAGGGACTCAGGTGTCGCTTCTTGAGGATGCCTGAGCATGTCAGCTGGCTTGTCTGGACAGGTCAGGAATTTACACAGGAAATCAGGGGGGGAAGTCTTACCCCTTAATCTTATATATCACCAAATACTTTTTTCCATATAGTGTATATATCAAATTCAAATTCAAATTTTATTTACATAAACAGCCCCATAAACAGTCTGATGTGCAGGGAAATACTTATATGACCGCCAGTTACCTAAAATATGAAAAAGAAAATAGAGTATTCAAATATAGAAATAAAATAAGAAATAATAGATTATACAAATATGAAAAAAAAACTTTAGATGTAAAATGTAAAATATGTAGAAGATACATAAAAATAAAATGGAATTGTTGTTTAACAAAAGTTAAAATGTGTGAAAATAATGTAGAGTCACAAGCAGAACAAAGTACAGTATATACAGTATATTTATACGTATATATTTCCTGATGTGTGTATGCATATTTTGGCTGACTCTGTAAGTAGTGGTTAACACTGTCGCTTTGCACCTCTAGGTGCTGGGTTCTATTCTTACGTCGGGTCTGTGTGTATGGAGTTTGCGTGTTCTCCCTGTGCTCGGTGGGTTTCCTCCGGGTTCTCCAGTTTCCTCCAAAGACATGCAGAATAGGCTAATTGGTGTTTCCAAGTGAATGAGTGTGTTAATGTTGTCCAGAGGTCGGACCTAATGTTGGAAAAAGTGGGGATTTAATACCATGGTAAACACCGTTGTCCTCCACGGTCCCTATTTGGACTACAGAGGTTCCTAGATAGACGGATGAAATATAAACTGTATATGAGACTAATAAATAATGTATGAGTGTTAAAGACAAMGCTCTCATGTGAGATCRGAAATGTGCACGTTAATCTGGTCACTATGACAAGAGAGGGAAGTGAGTGAAGGAATTTTTTTTTTTCTTCTTCCTCCAAGCCCTGAAGCTGCTGTCAAACACTGCGTGACGTCACTCGGCGTCGCCTGCGCTTCCTGGTGCTCAGCAGAGGAGAAGTGAAAACACTGCAACTTCTCAGGAGAGACACTATGGTCTGATGGAGACATGGTCTGAAATGTGTCCCAGGTAGACAGGCACAACTGCGCGCCCACACACACACACACACACGTACACACTGCACGCGCGCGCCGCACAGACGTGTCCCTGGTGCTCGGACGGCGATCGGAGCGGCGAGGCGAGGCGAGGCGCGCGCGCCGCGATGCTGTAGCCATGGACAGCAGAATCCGGTAAGGCACGCGCTGCTCACTTCCTAATCACTCTCTCTCTCGCGCGCGCGCACCCTCTCTCTCTCTCGCTCTCTCTCTGGGGCTGTGTTTGGGCTGTTTGCGTGCTGTTTTTCATTCGGTAACAGCTCACAAAACCTGTCCGACCCGAACACCGAGTCCCTACTCAGTCTGAGTTGGCGGTGTTTGATGTTTGACATGCCTCGATTTTAATAATAACAACGAATTTGAAAAGCTGTTTAGGTGTTGCTAGTTCAGTTAGCATGCAGGCTAGCAGGAGTCTAAGGTGAACTGTTAGCTTTAGCTAGCCTCCTCTCATACTCACATTCTAAAGCTTTTAAAAGCTCGCCTCTTCTTATAGTAGTGTATGTTCATTAATTTATAATCCACCAATGAAAGAGTCAACATAATAAATAATAATAACAACAACAATATACTGTATGTGTGTATGTGTGTGTATATATATTAGGAATGGGAATCACCAGTCACCTTCTTATAGGATATTATCACCATACCTTGATTCTTCTTTCTATGCCATTCTCTAAATATCACAATTTTATAAATATCCTCCTGACACCCAGACTCTACTGTCGTGTACAAATAAACATATTGTGTTTCTTTATTCGTAGTTGATAACTACTACAGGAATTAAATCAATGTCTTCAACCAGGAAGACGTTTATAAGCAGAATAATTATACACAACAGTCCTCATATGAGGATGAATATAGACAGTGAAACTGTCATGTCCTTACACGAGGACATTCGGGTCTCAAGAGGCTTTTCCCCTGACTTTTCAATTCAATTTATTTATTCATTTGTATAGCGCTTTTAACAATTGACGTCGTCGCAAAGCAGCTTTACATAATCAAATGCTTGTATGAGATGTGAACGTGTATGAATCAAAATGATAAGACGGATGATAAGAATTTTAAACCTCTCAAAAAGTTTTAGGATTAACTGAATGTAGCCCGTTCCTTGTCTCGTTAGTTTTCTCACTTAAAAACCAAGCGCAGCATTTAAACAAAATACAAGAGTTTAACACTTAACTGAGCATCTCGTATCGCTGTCGTCCACCATAACTCACTCACTCACTCACTCACTCACTCACTCACTCACTCACTCACTCACAGCCTGTACCAGAAGACTTGGGGTACGAGGCGCTGGACGTCTGTCATAGTCTGGCATAATTATTATATATTATACTACACGGGATGAAAATGTGTGAACAGTTCAGAGTGCACCACCTGTACTTTTTAATCATCACGTTTCCCATTCCTCAGGTAGTTCTCATGCTCCTGTTATATCCTGTAATAACTTCCCCGTCCACATCCGCTGCGAAGGCTTTCCACTGGATTTTGGAGCGTGGCTGGGGTCATCTGTAATCGTTCAGGGCCTGAGATCATGAGTGAGATCAGACGATGAGGTCTCCGTCGTGGAACAGGTTCGCAGGTCCGGGGAAGCGGGATCGTAACTCCACAGCATACGATGCCGTTCCGTTTTCTACAACCGTGCGTTTGTAGTTTAGTGGAGAACAATTTATGAGCAAAATGGTGTGGYGTCCGTATACTTTTGGCCATGTAGCTAGTGCAGGTGCTTGACCACAGTCTTATAAATAAAATAATAATAGTAAAAAAGAATTGAACAGCAATAAGGAACAATCTGTATTTTTCATGAAATAAGTTACAAAAGTTTCGGACTAATTGTCCTTCCTTCTTAAGTGTATGTGTGTGAGTGTGTGTGTTGTCTAGCTTTATTCGATCTCTTTCATCTGGATGGATGAATGTGACCGTAGTTTACTCGTAAAGTAATCTCAGATTCATTTAAAGGATTTAACGACCTGCTCTGTGAGCTCGTTATAGCTACACCGCGTRCACTTTCGCAGGTAAACCACACGTAATTAAACGTGCAGAGCTTGCACCGTCTGTTGATGGAGCGCTCGAGAGACGAGTAAAAGCCCTCTCATTTCTAAAAGCATGTTCTCTGGACTGACATAGTAGCGGTGTGTGTTATTTCAGTTTCAAACCGCTGTACTTCTGTAATGAATTTTTTATTCCACACGCAATCAACCTGTTGAAGACTGTAGCTAAAGTTTGTTTTTCTTTCTCGTTAAGTCTCGTACACCGCTCGTAACGCCGCTCTAGGACGGTTGGTGGATTTTTGTCGAACCACCTCTGATTCACGCTCTGTGAATCAGAAACCGTCACAATCTTGTGACTTACTGAGCTGGATTGAAAAAAAGGTTTTACGTCGTTTTCCATT
Source organism: Clarias batrachus (assembly GCA_003987875.1). Taxonomy (NCBI): domain Eukaryota; kingdom Metazoa; phylum Chordata; class Actinopteri; order Siluriformes; family Clariidae; genus Clarias; species Clarias batrachus. Next base: position 9,282 of record QMIH01003391.1, on the reverse strand, counting down.
ACATATACAGGTAGTCCTCGACTTACAAACATTCTCTCGGAACGGAACTCATTTGTAAGTCGAATTTGTTTGTAAGTTTGGATGAGTGAGTCTTATACGCCTTTGAGACGATTATACAATGTTAAGCATAACAATAAAACCAAACACACACAGATTTGGTGTTTTGGTTCCTCATTATACTCTCATGAGCCTGCACCTCCCATCCCCGGGGTCAGCTGACCTCGTTTAAAGGTCACTTTGGAAGATGTCGGGGGGCGGGACAATGCTACATGGTGTTTACTGTGCGTTATTTTGTCTCAGAGCTGTTTCGGACTGTGAACTTGTTGATGTCTCGTTGAAGATTTTCCGAAATTAGAATTATTCACCATCAGGACAGATTTAGAGGACCGACATTTTCTATCAATGTGTTCTTGGACTGATTCATTGAAACCGATTCATTTCTCCCCCGACACACACACACGCATACCATATACCGGACATTTTATACATTCACTTGTACACTGAGAGTGGTGTATAAAATTGTAAATATTCGTATCTGGTGCGCTGCAGTGTTTACTTTTGCACAATACACATGAGCTACTTCCGGGATTTGTTCACGGTGTTCATAGATCAGTGGTCCGTTTGTATCTTGTGAAATTCGTAACTTGAATGTTCGTAAGGTGGGGACTACCTGTATAAGCTTTTTTTTTCTTCTACACACTGTTGCCACCATGTTTGACCTTGGTGTGCCAAGGTTTCAAAAGAAAGTGTCCTACCCAGCCCTGACCACAAATCCACCTAAACACCTTTGGGATGCAATCGAATGCCTTCAAAATCTAGAGGAAAKCCTTTCTAGAAGATTATATCAAATGACTTATTATTGTGGTTTTGTAATACGAGGATCGATACTCGGGTGTCCACATACTTTTGGTCGCATCGAAGGTAAAAGTCGCTTTACTTACTGTGTGTGTGTGTGTGTGTGTGTGTGTGTGTGTGTGTACATGTGATTTGTCTTAGCGAGAATCCAGAAAGGACGTTCGACTTGGTGCTGCAGGTGGCGTGTCCGTCATCCGAAAAGGAAGGTGAGTACCGAGTTCACTCGCACTCGCTACAACACAAATACCTGCATGTTCACTGGCTACCAAACTACTATTACTTACACTTACTTGCACGAGAGCTGTGTGTTTTTGATTGTTTTCCTTTGCACTTGTTGTTCTCATGCCTGGATCTGTCGTCATGGTGTCGTGCTCTCGTGTAACGCTGATTCATTCAACAGATATTTTTATCCCGAGAGATCTGACTAGCGACACCAGATGTGTATTGTGCACTTGGACGTATGACCGGGTTGGAATTTGAACTTGAAACCTTCTGGTGCATTAGGAAGGCAGACGTGTTAGTGAGCCGGCACTGCCTCCGTATTACGTACTGTTTACACCACAAACTCTCCCAGCTCTACCGTAATCTCGCCCTCATGTGTGCTTTACTTTGTGGCTTTAGCGTTCGATGAAGAACACGCCTCTCCTGTATAGGAACATCTTAATGCCGCAGGATTGAGGAGTGTTACAGGTGTGTTTTAATATCGCGCAGTGTGGGTTGGACCGAGCGCTTGTTTACATTTAATATTCACATCAGAAGAGGGAAGTTGTCTCGACTGACATGCGTTCGTGYWGCAAATCACCAAACCCACACCGCCCCCGTGTCCGGCTTTTATTATCCTCGTTGCAGTCATCCGATTGACTCATCAAAATGCTGGTTTTGTTATCAGATATCTTATAACAGTGCAATAACGTTAGGAATGAAGAAGCTGCTTCGGTCACTGTTGATGGAAAGTAGGAATTACGAGTTTAGCGAGCGCTTTGTTTGTTCATTCTTAGTTGAAGGTCAGAAATAATGAGTTTACTTTGAAGTGAGCCCACGTTGCAACATTTGTCTTATCGGCCCAGGTTCAGATGTGTGAAGTTCCCTCGTTTCTAGGGAACGTTCCGAGGTAGGATAGACCTATTTGTATTAATTTATTCGTCCACACGTTGTTATTTTGTGCATGAGTGATTAATAAGTAAGTATCTGCTGTTTGTCGGACTGCAWCGTGGAAGATATTATGACAGTATGAGTCCCTACATAAATGTTTAACTAATTAATGCTAACGTTGCATGATGGGAGGCCCAGGTAAATAAAAATTTTAGATCATGTGGCAGGAATAGTTGTGCTTTTCTGGATATCTTTCATTCATTCATTCATTCATTCATTCATTTTCTGGACTAAATAGTTTAACAGTTATTTCACAAAGTGTACAGTGAGGCTCTGTGCTACTCTCTGTCCGCGTGTCTTATTATCATTATTATTAGTAGAAGTATTATTAATGATTTATTATCATTGTTTTAAGAAACTCAGTGCTTAGAGCTGTTCGAACTACACTGTGCAGTTCCTCGAATGACCACTAGGAAAAGTGCGCCGCGTAAACCTAAGGTACAGTATAGCCCCGCGTAAGGTTACAGGAAAAAAGGACAAAAAAACTGTTTTGGTGTCTATATCTAGATTTCCTGTTTATGACAACTGTACAGCGGGTGAATTTTTATGCAACTCTCCGGTTACAGTTACATTAAGCCATACAGTTATGCAAAATTGGGTGTGGCTGATTTGAGTAACAGTTTCATTGCAGGTGTYAAACCGCTAGCCGTCTACAAGAAGTGTCAAATGCTTTAGCAAATTTATAAAAAATTAACGTTAGCCAGGTTAGACTTTTAGTTAAGGTAAAGCTAAGCTAGCTCGCTTGTGGTAACGGAGGTTCAAACTGGCAGTCGGGCTCTGTCCATCGTTTCATCGTGCCCGGTCATGGATTAACTGGGATTTAAGCGAAGTCAGGTGGAGACGAAAATAGCTCCCAGAGTTGAGCCTCAAAACCGCTGTTCAGAAAAACTGTGAGTGATGTCACGGAGGGTGTGTCCCGTTCCTCATACAGGCTGTGGGATCCAGTTACACTGAGTGAGAACGCTGTAGGATTCTGGTGCAAGTTTCTTTCTTTCTTTCTTTTTACATCAACGTACTGTAAATAAATCCTCCACACGCTTTTGTTTTGTATTGGATGAAAAAAAAAAAAACTGGAAGAAAATCGAGCTGGAATATGAAGCTATTGGATGTTTTGCAGTCTTGGATCTTAAACCATCGTTTGGTTTATTCAGCTTTTATAGATTTATACCGGAGRTGATCACATGATTGCACACGTTTCAGTGTGATGTTTTACCGCCTGGAAGTGGATTGTTTTCCTGTGACCTTGCGGCTCTTTAGTGTTTTCTTTCACCACGAACAGGCTGCCACTGGATCTTTGCTAAGTTTTTAAAATATACAAATAAATCAGCACCTTTAAGCTGTTTATAGTCACCTTTTATTATTTATAAATAATGATTTATTTTGAAATATATCATTATTTATTATATAGTCACATATAAAACAAACAAAAAAACAAAACAAACACAACAAAACTATATCACATGTTAAATATCACGCGTGTTTATGATTAGTCTTAGACGTCCATCATACACAGCAGACCAAGCGGCTATGACATTAAAACCCACCCAAGGTTTTAGGTTCCCCTTGTGCCATCTGGGCAGCTCTGGCCTCTCCTGGGGGCGTGGCTCTTTGGTGGTGTTGCAGGACGGGGCCTCCAGGGATCGGATTTGTTTGTCCGGCGCGTCCCATGGGGGCTCGATTGGATGGAGATCTGAGGAGTTTGGAGGCGGGGTCAACCACCATCAAGTCTTTTCCTGTGGGCCTCCTGCAGCGGGCCGTGGTGCAGCGATCTGGTGCCTTTCTATCCTGGCCAGAATGAGCTWTTCCGTCGCATCGGGCCTTGTGTGCTCATGATCACCTGGCAGTGGTGTTAATGTTATGGCTGGTGGGTGTTTACATTTGAACAAGTCCGTCAGTGTAAACCTGTCATTTATTCTCCAGTGGTCTGAAAAGTCATCATGTGTAGTGAGTTCGGTGAGATTCTCAAAGGTTTAGTCGCGGTTTTTCCTCAACCATCATCAGAACGTTTCTGCTCCGAGTCGAGTCTTCTGTATTCCGTACGTCACGCAAACGATTTTATATTAAGTTTTAACTTTGAGTTTAGTTTCTTCTTTTAGAAAATTTTTTTTTTTACCTAGTAGTAGTGAGGTTTGTGGGTGTCCTGCTAGCAGGAGAGCTGCGTGTTCAGGTTTGCAAGAGTTTCCACATACCTGTAAGTGTGTGGGTGTGTGTGTGGGTGTGTGTGCACGCATGTGTGCCTCTGTTTGTCAGCTGTCAAGACTAATTAATTTGTCTTATTAAATAATAAAAAAAATCTGTAGGAAGGAGATTTTTCTTTTTTTTCTTTTTTTAATTCGAACTTCCCCGTCGTCCAGGCAACGGTTAATAAACAAACAAACAGATAAATGAATAAATAAACACATGCAGTGAGCTCATTCTAGGAGCTCAGGGCGCTCACCGAGTCGTCCACCTGTTGATTAAGAGTATGAAATGTAACTTTATTAAACTTTTTGTTGCCGTCAGAAAGCGAGAGATGAATTGCTGTGAACCGCCCGATGTTACATGACGCTTGAATCTGATTGGTCAGAGGAACGCAGTCTGAAACGTCAAATATATATTTATATAAAATATCTCAACATAAAATCAATTAACGATGAACAATAACACCACTTTATAATCATCAGATCATAAAACTACAAAATGTACATATACAGTACATACATAATATATGTATATGTAGAATATTAGCCGAGTCATTCTGTATAAATGATTGTTTCTATAGTAACCGCTTAAAAACCRGGACTTAAAAATGCACGAGACGGAGACAGAGAGACAGAAAGAGAAGGAATGGAAGCTGTAACGTTGGTGAGAACAGGAATGTTGTGTTACTCGGCCTGCACGTCACACCGCGTCACTCCGCGTCACTCCGCGTCACACCGTGCGTTATTCTTACTCTGGAGCGGGTGTTATTGCTTGGTCCTGGCGATAAGTGTTGCGGCGCCCTGCGTTAGAGCAGGTGATGGTTAGGTGACATTTTAAACTGAAGGCCTGACTCATGACTTATTTTTAGCAGAGGTCTTCTTGTTCGTACGAACCTGCTGATGCTCAGTCTTGACTCTTGTATCGAGTAAGTGTTCATTTCTGGATGTATTTATGCAGTAGAGGCTCTTCCTGTGTGAGGACACGAGGGACGAAATGAACGAGTTCGATCAGTAGCACACAGATGTGAAGTGAAAAGAATATATCTACAGTGTATCTATACACAGTTTAATGTGTATTTTTTTTTTTTCCTTTTTTCCTCTTTGCTATTGAGGCCCACTAGAGCAACTGTCGCAGTAACCGAAAGAGGAAAGCGCTGCTCGTCCACTCGTCCTGACACGAAAGGTTCACGTCTCGCGTATATATAAAGCTAGTTAAAGACCACTTCCCTTATCACTCGCTGAGGTTAGTCTCATTTCCTGACCCAGGCTCTCAGGACTGCAGTGAGGCCAGGTCAGGACCGAGCGACGATTAAACTGACATGTCATCCTCAAACACTTCAGGAAGAGAGAAGTAGGAAACGTACGGCAACAAGCAGAAAGCGTTTCTYTTGAGTTTGATTCTAGGGATAAAAACGAGACAAAATCATTATAAATGGCCGGTGTAAGACGCGTCACTGTACTGTACTGTACGTCAGCAGCGGTCGTGCGGCGGTACGGCTTTATCCAGGGCACGTGAGGTTACGTGAACGCTGCTGCTCAGATCTTTGAAATGGTGCGATTGTGTTATGCATAAACCGCACTGTGACTGTGGTGCGCTGTGACGGGAAAGAAAATGAACTAACCAAAGATCGTGCTGTGAAACTCCGCTGTAAAGCGAGCATGTTGCGCTTGAATACAAAGACAAACTTTTGATTTGTTTATAGGTTTGGTTTAGTTCCTGTTTCACTCGTCATAACGGCGATAAACCAGACATCACGGCCTGTTTCAAGCGAACGGGACAAAAGCAAGAAGATCGTCGTGTAGCCGTCAGTGCGACGCGTTAGCTTAGTTAACGCTGCCGTTTTCTCCCAAATCACCGACTCGCTCCCGGAACAAAGCAGCCTTCTGAGCCCGCGCTTTCATTATGCCTTTATTACGAGTAAATTATTGGGAACTGTGTAACGCCGTGACACTTTTATAGCCCAGGCAGAGAAATAATAGGCCCTTTTTTTTTTTTTTYCAGCTGTAAGGTTAGACGGCGCACACTCGGCCAGCTCTCGTCGAGCGCGGACTGGCGTGCCGGCGCTCGGCTTTATAGAGCCATATTGATGTTTTTCCAAGCCCATGCCAAAGCTAGCAGAAGTTGCTGACTGTGCCAAGGCGAGTAGGTGGAGACAGATGCTACCTGTCCTGTGTGCTCTTTCCATCCAAATGGCTCCCGGTAATAAAGCGGTAACGATAGCACATTACGATACTCTATAAAGGACTTTATTTATCTTTGATTTGATCTTCAGCGAGTCCTGTAGATTTAGAAAATGATTTCAGATTTCACCCAAAGGTGTTTCTTTTATTTTTAAGCGTTAGATTATTTTAGATTAAAATGACTTTAGAGAACATTAGGT
>QMIH01003389.1:19006-57416 GCA_003987875.1 Clarias batrachus | reverse complement strand
AAAGCGGTCCTGAAGACAAAAAGATCTAAGGATGTTTTCCGGTTCACTCCTATTTATAACCTGCAGGTGCACCTTATTCGGTGACGTCATGCCTGGCACAGSTTATAAGCCRAAGGTATTCGGCGGGTTTTGACATGCRCAAGCTTCACAACCGGCAACAAAGAGATGTTCCCATAGCGTTTTCATGCAGCATTGAGTGTAGCTTTTGAAAGGGAACTCATGTTACTCAGGGTACAGATCTGTTAATATAAGGTCATTAAATGAGCAGTGAGATATTGAATTATTTGAAAGTTTAGCAGAGGTAAGGATAATGTCCAGTGGAAGCCAAGTTTGTGTAAATAATCATCTTATTAGAGTAGAACTCTACTCGTCTCGATAATTGTTTTAGCATCATCAGCTGTATGCAAAATTAGTCTAAATTTTTAGATTTATCCAACTCAAGGTGTTTCCATCAAATGTTTATCATTTTACAATATGAGCTGAAAATCTTTAACCACCACAAACTAAAACAATTACAGTGAACCCTTGGATTGCAAGCATCATTAGTTCTGGAAGCATGCTCATATATCAAAACACTCATAAATAAAACTCGTAAGAAATAATGGAAACTCAGATTATTTGTTGCACAACCCCCCCCCCCCCAAATAAATAAATAAATAAGTAATTTGTAATGTAAAAATAAACATTAAAATTAACCTGCACTTTACAAATAACTCCCGGAAGATAAGTGTTTCCATTAGTTTGTGCATGCATGCGCTGTGTGTATGTGTGTGTGAAAAATACAATATAAACACACTGCACACAAAACATGTTAAACACAAAACATTGATTGATGCAGGGTATGGTTTTTAATTAGGTATTAGTTTCAGCACCTCAACTAAGTTTGACAAGCTACTAGGGCTGCAACTAACGTTTTTTTTTGATCATTTATTAGTTGGGCGATTATTTTTCCGATTAATCGAATAAAAACTAAACGCTTCTTTAATTTGATGTTTTGCTTATAACTATATAAAACCATAAAGCACGGTATTATTTATGTATAAAACTAAACTTTAAAAAATGCAAAAGCCACATAGTTTAATGATCTTTAATTTTGACATTTTAAACATTAAATTAAAGACAAAGTTTGTTTTTGAACAGTAAAACAGTAAACTCCTCTAAATAAGAGTACAATTGTTGTATTCTTATTATATTGGATGGCATCTGTTATAATGGCTGCTTGTTGTGGAGTGCATGGGGGATTTCTTTTTTGAATTAACTCACTTATGCTGACTTGTTTCTTTCTAAAATAAATAAATAAATAAATAAATAAATAACATCATTTGAGTATGCAAAATATGGCATTTTAACAATAATTGCAGATATTGCCAGCTGATAGAGAAGGAACAGCCAATCAGAAGTAGCGTGTGGAAGTCTGTGATTGGTTGGTTTTGTAACATGGCAAAGTTGAGCGAGAAAAATAAATGAATATAAATAGAAAATAAATGTTGCTTGAGCGTGAAGGCAGAGTCGAGCATGGGTTAGGGAAGTCGCGCGTACGTGGCGAACTTGTCGAGCGAGCAGAGGAGACATTGCACGCACAGAATAAAGCTGTTGAGCGCGCAGTGGAGACACTGCACGCACATAGAGTGCTTTGAGTGCTTTGACTGCTCTTGAAATGTCAAACCGAATTGTGGAGGGAATATACCACCATAGGCGCACGCTTTTTCCTGCAGATGCTTCTGTAACCTCCATTGCGCAAGCGGCTGTGTATCTGTGTGTATCTTTGTGCATTTGTGCATCCTGTGGTCGCACTCCTCAGTAACGTGAGCAGTCCAACTAATCGATAACGGCACTAGTTGACTACAAATTTTATTATCAATAATTATCGATTTTATCGATTAGTTGTTGCAGCCCTAAAAGCTACACTTAACAAGGTAAGGAAAAAAGAGCACAAGCATCTCTCTTTTATGAATGTTGTCTTCTTGATAGGAGAATTTGGTAGCCATTCCTGGTCTCTACAGATCAAAATGGCATGCTGCCATCACACACCAGGCCTCTCTTGAACCCAGATGTTCCTGGGGAGAACAGAAAATACATGATTAGATACTTATTATGTGAATTTATGCTATTCATTGAACTTTATTATAGCAGGCATTAAATTAAGTTGCTGCATTTCTTGTAATTCACTGTATTTCTTGCAATTATTTATTCATTGTTTACATCGGTTTGTTTACATTCACAGTGTACATAAACACTATATTTTTGCGATACAAAAGTAAATACAGTGGAACCTCAGATTGTGAGTAACTCGGTTTGCAAACATTCCACAAGACAAGCAAATTTGTTTTTTATAAATTTTGACTTGAAAAACGAACAAGTCTTGGTTTATGCTTCTTGTTTTGATGCCTAGCGTCACGTGATCACAACTGAGCCAATGGTTTTTCTCTCTCTTGCGCTGCGGAATTGTGGGTAATTGTCTCCCATGCTGGGTCTTAGTGCTCGTCTCTTCCCCCAACTGGTATAATCAACATCTGTGTATGCGTGTACTATTTACTATAACACTGATCAGATGTGTGCGTGTAAAGCCTGTTTTATATTGTGTTTGTATGAAAGTGTGTACAGCTTGCATGTACTGTTTTTTATAACACATGTCTGGGCGTGTAAAGCAAAAGAAAGTCTCATTAGAGAAGTTAAAGATCCATTCTCGCTCTGTCTTTGTATCAGCTTGCAGTGATTCAGTGTGTGTGTGTGTGTGTGCGTGCATCATTGGAAACTGTGCCCCTTTACACACACACACCTCCTCCTTTTGCCTTCACACACACACACACACACACACATCCATCCACTCTTAACGGAAACACTGCTCTGTCGTGATTCTTTTCAAATTTAACGTGCAGGTTAATTTGTTTTATTTTTACTTTACAGCAGTTATTCCATTAGTCTGGACTCACTCGAGCGTCATTAGTGATGTTCCTTGTTAATTTCCCCAATAAAACAGTGTGTTTCTGTTAATGTGTGTGTGTGTGTGTGTGTGTGTGTGTGTGTGTGTGTGTGTGTGTGTGTGTGTGTGTGTGTGTGTGTGTGTGTGTGTATGAAAATCAAATAAGACTTATCTGTCTGGATTTATTTGTATTTTTTTCAAAGGTAAAGTGTATGTTAATTTGTTTTATTTTTACTTTATATTTTGTAATTATTTTATATATTTATTTTTTTGGGCTGTGGAACAAATAATTTGAGATTCACTTTGATTTATAAGTGTTTTGAAATATGTGCCCACTTCCGTAATTAATTATGTTCATAATCCAAAGTTCCACTGTACAGTAGAGCATAATTCGTTCCGGAAGCGTGCTTGTATTCCAAAAACACTCGTAAACCAAATAGACTTTTCCCATAAGAAATAATGAAAACTCAAATTATTATTTAATTTTAATATATAAAAATAATTCATACAACATATAAAGTAAAAATAAAACAAATTAACATGCACTTAACATTTTAAAAAAAAAGTTAAAATAAATCCAGACAGTTAAGTGGTTCCTTTTGTTCGGGCAGGCACCGTATATTTCTGTGTGTGTGTGTGTGGAATTAGCCCCTCGCCTCGTCTTAAACAGTAAAACTCCTCCTACCTCCCACACCTCACTTTTTAAGTTTCACAACTAACATACTCAATGCAAACACTGTTTTAATGGGAAAAAAAAGAAATCTCTCTAATGATACTCGCGTGAGCATACTAACGGAATCACTGCTGTAAAGTAAAAAATAAAAAATAACAAATGAACCAGCAACTTACCTTTGAAAAGAATCACGACAGAGCTGAGTTTTCTGTGTAAATAAAGCGCGTGTGTCAAGCGCCGGGGAGATCTGTGTGTGTGTATGTGTGTGTGTGTGTGTGTGTCTGTGTCAAATTACTCATGCACGCGCACATGCACACACAAAGTAAGTGTGTGTGTGTAAAAAGTGTGTGTGTGTGTGTGTGTGGGGCACAGTGTCAAATTACGCACGCACAAACAGAAGAGAGAGGGAGATGTTGATTATAAGAGACGAGCACTAAGATGCAGCAGGGGACTCTTATTTTGACACAGGGGACGCAGCAGGGGAGACGATTACCCATAATTCCTGCAGCACAAGAGAGTGAAAAATCATTGGCTCAGTTGTGATCACTTGCCGCTCGGGGTCAAAATAAGAGTCGCATGCGTGATACATGATACTCGGCGCTCGTAAACTAATACTTGCTCGGTTTCCGATTGAAAATTTTTTAAAAATCTTTACTCGTAAACCACATTACTCACAATCTGAAATTCCACTGTATTTAAAATAAATAAATAACGTTAATGTGCCATGACCAAAGAATTGAACCAAATTAATGTTTAATGAGCATTTTTAATATATTTTATTGTGGAAATCTGAAGAGAAAGTAGACCACAGCTATTTCCTCACCTTAAAGAGTAGAGTTCTATGAGTCCGCGCAGCATGTGCTCATTTCACCCTCTGAGCCGCGCGATAGATGTGTCAGTAGGAATGTAGCTCAGGGCACAGTTGTTTTTGTCACAAAAATAAAAACATCCACACAGAGCATTAACGAGCATTAACTAATTAAATCATTAACTAATAATTAGGTGTTACATAGTTTGTGACCCACGGTTTCTTCTTCTTTCTCCTTTTGAACAGAAGACAAACCAAATACATCTCTACTGCCACCTACTGTTTCCGGTTGTGTAAATACGCAAGTTGCCGTGATCAGAACCAACGTAAGAATGTAAATACAAACCTGTGGGGGGGACGGGGGGGGGAGAGAATCAGCAAGAATGAAAGAGAAGGTTTACAAGACGGTAATGACATCAGCAATGTTGTACAGTTCAGAGACGTTGACACTGATAAAAAAGCAAGAAGCAGAGCTGGAAGTGGCACGGCCGCTTTGGGAGTGACAAGAATGGACAGGATTAGGAATGAGATGTGCGGGCAGGATTGTTTGGGGATGAAGTTAGAGAGGCCAGATTAAGATGGTTTAGACATGGGCAGAGGAGGAATAAGAGATACAGTATATTGGGAGGAGAATAGTAGAGATGGAGCTGCAAGGCAGGAGAAAAGAGAAATGCCCAAGAGGAGGTTTATGGATGTGGTGAGGGGGGACATGTAGGAAGATGTGGTAAACAGAGTTAGATGAAGACAAATGGTACGTTATGGCGACCCCTAACAATTAATCCTAACGGAAGCAAAAAAGGTATATATCCATGCGAGTGCAAATGAAAGTATTGTCTATGGACTTGTGTACCAAGTGAATCAGAGGCTGTAGACAATATTCTTCACTACATGTTCTTCCCGCGCATGGTGAGACATGCAAAGACATGCAGATTAGGCAAATTGGCATTTGCAATATTGCCAATAGTGTGTAAATGAGCATGAGTGTGTGTGTGTGTGTGTGTGTGTGTGTGTGTGTGTGTGTGTGTGTGTGAATTGGAACTCTGTCCAGGGCGCCTCGTGCCCTAAGTCTCTTTCTTCTTTCTTGTGTTCTTTATTGTGTTCTTTAGTCCAAACGCGTCTCTTCTGCTTGTTGTCTGTCCTTAGCAGTGGTTTCCTAGCAGATATTCTAGCATGAAGGTCTGATTCACACAGTCTCCTCTTAACAGTTGTTCTAGAGATGTGTCTGCTGCTAGAACTCTGTGTGGCATTGACCTGCTCTCTGATCTGAGCTGCTGTTAACCGCCGATTTCTGAGGCTGGTGACTCGGATGAACTTCTCCTCCGCAGCAGAGGTGACTCTTGGTCTTCCTTTCCTGGGGCGGTCCGCATGTCAGACAGTTTCTTTGTAGCGCTTGATGCTTTTTGTGACTGCACTTGGGGACACGTTCCATTTTTTTCCCAATTTTTCCGACTGACTGACCTTCATTTCTTAAAGTAATGACGCCCGCTCGTTTTTCTTCACTTAGCTACTTTTTTCTTGCCGTAATACAAATTCAACCTCTTTGAATGAGAAGGTGTGTCCAAACTTTTGCTCTGTACTGTAGATTCTTATTATAATATAGTAATAGTTATAATATAACTAAAGATGTGTATAGATTTCAGGCGATCTAACACAACTCAACCAACAATTGTTATCACTTGCAAATATCTGGCCACTATTATTGACTATGGTTTGCAATTTGACTTAAATATTGATATTTTAACCAGAAAGGCCAGCAGCGCCTATTATGTTTAGGAAAACTTGGTATTTTTTATTTAATGTCATCTGATTTTTCAGCATCAGTTATTAACATCTGGTCTCTATCTAAGCCCCAAGAAAAGCAGGTACAACAATTCCGTTAACCCTGTTTTTATTCATCTATATACTTTATATACTAAAATCAGGAAGAGGTAACTGTTTTGGTTGACTACTACCTGTGATGTGGTGGTGGTGATGATGATGAGAATAGGGTGATGACTTGTAGTAATGATGACAGGGTGATAGTAACAGCACATTAAGAATGGTTACATTATTAGGAAATGTTGTTAATATTTAAAATAAAATTATTATAGCCCTCAGGGAGTTATGATTGACACTTATTAATCTGCTCCGTGCAAGTTCAACTGGGCTGGTCATTGGAAATTGTGTATTTCTGTGTTGTATATTTTTTATTTTCCTTCATATATATGCATGTTTTTGATTTTGTTTTTTACAAAAAATTGCCATTTTAAAATGAGAATCTATCGATGTTAATGATCCCGCTCTAAAATACAGCAGAGACTTTATTTTGGGGTCTGTTGGGAAGCTGGACTTTGCTACATGTGATGCGCCCCAGAAACTTTAAAAAGGGGAATGCCATCCTTTGATCTCCGCGAGAGGACAGCACGTGAACGAGCTGCGCGATCTTCTGCACAGAAGAAAAGGTCGCAGAGTGTTAGGGCCCTCGATCCCAGCCGGGAAAGCCGCCCAACTGACGGATGTCCAGGAGAGACTCCCAACTGTGGCCACGCCCAGAGAGAGCTGAGCTCCGTCATGCACTGAAATTTTTTTTTTGTTGAATTTACTAAATATTTTTATTTGTGGGAGCGTGCAGGAGCGCTACCTCCACATGCTCCAAAGCTGCCACTCTGTCCACTGCCACAGCCTGTGTCCGCATGCAACTGGGGCACTGCCAACCAGACCAACCTACCTTCCAGACCAACCAGACCTTCACCTACCCTTCCCTTTCTATCCGTCCTCCCTCCTACAACCCCTTCCTTCTCCATTTTCCTTAAATACATTACCCTTTTTCCAGTAAGACCTCGCCTTGTGTCTGTGTTTCATGGTGCCACCCGTGCACTTAGGGTCAAACCAGTTACAATCTCCATCTCTTAATTACAACTTAGGTATTAAAATCTGTATTATGTGGGTTATTTTCACTCACCTGTAAAAAGCAGGAGGACAAACAAACGCTGCTCCATCACTGATGTTACACTGGAGATCTCACTATGATATGAAAGATGGGATTAACATTCAATCAGCTTTATTAATGTAACAGATTGATTCTTGAGTTGAAATTAAGGCAATGGGATGTTGTACGGTGGCTGAGAAGTGCAAAACAAAATAACAAATTCAAAAACAAAAAAAAATTGTTTTCATTTCGTAATTTTGTTTTTTAATTTGTTATTTTGTTTTGCACTTCTTGGCCACGTAGTTTGCCTTTATGTCTATGTAACCTCTTCTATCCTTTAAGGCTTGTTGTAGACAAGTGATTGGATACAAGAAATTAGTCTAATCTTTGATTGGCAAGAATTCCATAGCACAAAGGCTGGACTTAAAATATTGTGTTATTAGCACAGTTTATCACATTTTAGATTTGTTAATTCTAAACTCTCTGTGGCACTCTAAACACACTTATTGTCATGATATTTTAAAATAAAGCTGTTCTTATTAATTATAATTATATTGGAAGTTTAACCACTGTTATGTTTGTTATACCCCTTTTCCATACCGACCTCACCCGATTTGAAGTCGGCTCTGCAGTCGTTACCAATTAAATTTTTCAATCATTTAAAAAAATTAATTATGACACGAGGCAATATTGAAGTGCTAGCGACATGGAAAGATGAAACATGAAGGGGAAAAATGTTATAGTTAAGGAATTTAACAATGTTATATCAAGTCCTAAAAAATTCAGAACAAATTATGATTCATATTATGACTGCATCTAAGAAGCCAGCTCAGACAGCACGGCTTTAAAACTACACTGCCTAGTATTTCCCAGATAAATAAGAATTTTTGCTGTTTCGTGAAAACCTGGCTGAATAAAGTCATTCCGGACAAAACGCTACATCCGCCAGGCTTCCAGCTGTTCAGAGCGGATCATGACACAGAATCAGCTGGGAAATCGCGAGGAAGCAGGATATGCTTTTACATCAAGGAAAGGTGATGTACAGATGTAACAGCAATGAAGATGTGCTGCCCTGATCTAGAAGCCATCTCTATTAATTGTAAGCCTTCCTATTAGCTGCAAGAGTTAACCTTGTTCATTCTGGGAGGGGTTTACATTCCTCCATGCCTGTGTGAACACAATGTTGCAACAGCTGTCTGATCAAATCACAGACATAGAGCCCAGGTGTTGTTGCTCCGTTATAAGTATTCTCTTTGACATTAATAAAACAAATCCCACGCATGAACTACCTAAACCCAAACAACACATTACATGCGCCAACAGAGATATAAACAATGTCGAACCACTGCTACACCACAATAAAGGATGCATATTGCTCCATTGCCAGAGCAGCTTTAGGACTTTCTGACAACTGCCTGTTGTATTTTCTCCTGACCAACAAGCCAAAACATAAATCTGCTAAGCCTGTAGTAAGGACTGTAAAGAGATGGACCAGTGACGCAGAGTGGGAGCAAGCCTGTTCTGACTGCAGTGATTGGAAGTGCTTTTGAAGCTGCTGCCACCAATCTGAATCAGCTCACAGATTCTGTAACATCATATATCAGTTTCTAATTATGTGTGTCCCCGCCTAGACTTATTTAACATACAACAATGACAAACAATGAGATCAGAGTGTCTTAGTGAAGCTACTCTGAAAACTTGTAAAAAACAGTTTCCTGCATATGACCCTGCTTTAGTGTGGAAAGGATGCTTGTCAGATCTTTCAAAAACAGAAGAGAAGATAATCTCCGGGCTCAGATGGCATTTTGACCAGCTGGACCCCATAATCACAAAGTAACAGATCATTGGAGCTGTGTGAAGTTCCTTCCTGCTTCAAATGCTCCACAGTTACCCTATTCCAAAGAAACCCAAAATCACAGGACGTAATGACAACAGGCCTGTTGCTCTAACACGCATGGTCATGAAGTCATTTAAAAAACTGGATTTGGCTTATTTGAATAAACAAAAACTTTTAACTATTTTATCTAGTATTTATTTTAAAATACTACTTTTGCCTTTAAAACACTAAATGGTCTCGAGCCACAGTATCTGAGTGAACTGCTAGTGTCGTATGATCGGCCGTGCTGCTTGTCAGTACCATGTATTATAAAAACTACAGCTACACTTTTTTAATTTTATGTTTTGCTTATAACTATATAAAAACATAAATCAGGGTATTAGTTATTATAACGGGTTCGAGCCAAAGTTAGAAAGGCAAGGAAAGATGTGAGGTGTGTGCAGGTCCAAGGCAGTGCTCAGCTGGCATGTGGGCACGCGGCTGGTGGAAGGTGGCGGTGGGCGGAGTGGCCGAATGCAGCAGCGCTCCTGCACGCTCTCTGAACGGATCCTCTCCCGCTGTTGATGGCTGGTCTGGGCCCTCCAAGCTCTCTCTGGGCGCGGCCTCAGGCGGGAGCCTCTCTGGGACGTCCGTCGGCTGGGCGGCTTTCCCGGCTGGGATCGGGGGCCTTAATGTCATCCTTTCCTCTTTGGCGGCAGGGACGTGAAGGCAGGCGCGGCGAGGGAGTGAAGGTGAAGGTGAAAAGTCTCTGGGGCACATTTCATTGCCCAACTCGCATGCCATTCTGGAGCTCCAGCACGTAACGCTGTTCTCGGACCCCGGACTAAACTCCGTGTCTTGCTTTTATAATCCGGAGCACGCCTGAGATCCTATTAACGTTAATCATCGCCAGCCGGCCCGCATAGGTGGACCCATCCCGTCGCACACCTGCAGAAGGGGTGCCGCCTACTTCGGGAGCCTATGAAGTGAGCGAAGGGCGATAATAGATTTGGGCGCACGCTGTGACAGTTATGTATGAAACTAAACTTTAAAAAATGCAAAACCTACATATAGAGTTTAATTGTCTTTAATTTTGACATTTTAAACCTTGAATTAGTGGCTGCTTGTTGTGGACTGCATGGGGGATTTCTTTTTTGAATTAACTCATTTATGCTGACTTGCCTCTTTCTAAAAAAATAAATAAAGACTGAGGCCTCGGGTCTTAGTTCATACTCTCTAGCATTTAATGAGCTGCAGCTCATCGACAGCTGCACATGATACTGTAGCATATAAATTCAAGCCAAACATTGTAAATAAACTAACGCATAATCACAGTACTAACATTACAGTACAAATTTAGAATTTAAATTAAATATTCTTATTTCCATTGTATTTAACGAACGTAAATGTTAACACAGTGAGACTTTAAATTTTATAAAAAATTATATTTCTAATTTTGTATAATTAGAAAATCCACAAAAGGGTTTTGTGTCATCTTATTATTATTTATAGTAGATTAACAGAAATAAATGAAACTAAATGAATTAGATAAAATTCAAACATAAACTGGGCCATTAATTTTCATCAACTTGTTTGTGGTGGTTTTTTCCAAAAAGTTTATTGCCAAATAAATGTTTGCTATTAAATGAATGTTAAAAAAAAAAAAAAAAACAGACGCATGTTCACTTAGCGCTTCAATCACATGCAAGTTTTAAGTCAACGACTGGAACTGCAGCAGATCTGTGTCTTGAAGTCTTGGAAATTAATCTTACTGATCTTCGAAATTGTTTAATGTTTACTGAATGTGTGGATGGACTGTATTTATCTACGCTATGTATGTCATGGTGACATGGAAAGTGAGAATGGGTTGTGGATAATCCGGATTCTTGAGAATCATGTATCTGCATTTGATCAGGTCTGTCTCCCTTGTGTGCTCAAAGTCCCTTTCAATTAAATTTTATTTGTATAGTTTTCCGCGCGTGCATGCAACATCCTTTTGCTGTTCGCTTGACTCTACATGTACGCGCTCACCTTTGTTCAGGGTTACAAAACTACAAATAAACTAGCCAATAACAGACTTCCACACACTACTTCTGGTGTTTTAGGCTGTTTCTTCTCTAATTAGCTGACACGATCGACCGCATAATGGAATTCAATTAAATTTTATTTGTATAGTGCTTTTAAAATGGTCATTGTCTCAAAGCAGTAGAACACAATCAAAAGAAAGTTAAGTTATAGGAAATTTTTTATTATAATTAAATTAAAGGAAGTTATATAAAGAAAGCATTTTTATAATATTTATTTTATTTTTAACATTTTTATTATTTTTATAAATTTAGTACACCAAAAATTCTCAAAATATAACTTTTTAATTCACAATCTCTCACATATAAATCAGTCCTTATACAAGATCATATTATGGACAAAGGCTTGGATTTTACGTGTATAACAGAAACATGGCATCTAAGCACTAAATGATGGCACGCGCTACACAGCCGACGAAGCTCTTCAGATGATTTTGGACAGTGAGGAAGAATTTACCTTTTCCTCAGAAGAAGATTACAACTCCGACGACAAACGGGAGCATTTTGAAGAGAGAATAGATCCAGCAGAGGATTTTCAAACTAGCTGTTATGACAATGGGTAAGTTATTAAGTCTTATATAACTCTTTTTCTGATAATATAAAGCTAATATTATATTTTTCCTCACCTCGGTTAGCTTATGTGAAACCTTGTCTTTCAATGTCACGTACATGGTTTAGGTCAGCATGGTAAAGTGCTGCTTTATGTTGCTTCGCACAAACATGTGAGTTCAGGTGGCTAAGCTAATGCCTTATGGAGTTTACAGATGTTTGTAAATGTTCTAATGTATTTCACCACGTTTTGGATAGCTTTAGATTATGGTTGCTAATATATATTTGGCTCAGTTTTGGTTGGCTTATGACACTGCTATCAGTAATGTTATCTAGCACATGCATGTTAGCTACAGCTGGCTAAAATAATGCCTTATGCAGCTAAGAGATGTTTATGAATATTTTCTGTGGTGTAAATCTTCACAATAGCTTTAGTTTAGCAGATATTTACAATATCTGCTCAGGTGTAAATGTTTAGAATGTGTTAAATGTGTATATAAAACATGCCTGGTGCATGGCATCATGCTAATGTCTCGGGTGTAAATGTTTGAGATGCACTACATGGTCTGTATYCCATCAACAGATATTTGTCCAGCCTATTGCCCATCAACACATACAGAGGGGCACAAAAGTGTATACACACTGAMRGTTGTTATCTATGCTCTTTTTAAAACTTGATTGAATTATGTCAGCAGAGTAGTGTTATGTTTCCTCCAAAGATATCAGTATGCATTTTTGGGGCCTTTCTGTATAATTTTGTTCGTTTACTTGGAACAATACAGGCTAACAACTTTAAAAAAAAATTTTTTAGGAATGTGTCTGCATCACCCTTGCCTTCACCAGCACCTCGCACTGGGACACATGAAGGCAATTAAGAATCATACTGAGTAAGTGCACATATATAGTGTGTGTATATGTATGTATGGATGTGTGTATATGAAGATGATGTACATTAGTTTATTTTATTGTGTTACCAGCATGCTCATGTTTTTTTTTTTTTTTTCAAAATAGTTGTGACAGTGAAAATAATCAGCCACCTGTCCCCAAAAAAAGCAGAGGCAAACAAGCAGGCAAGATGCAGACAAAATCATGGAAAACACAGACTGATGACGACACGGTTCCACAGATTCTGCGATTTCTGCCCGCCACGGGAACCTGGACCTCACCTGCCGTCTGCTAACTCCTATTCTCCCATGAGTCTCTTCAAACTGTTTTTTTTTTTCAGAGAACGCTGTGTCAACTCTTTGCCACAACACCAATGCTCAGGCTGCCAAGGCAACTACGAAGGGACACAAGTATGTTTGTTCTACCATCCATTCTGCTTATACAGGAGATACTGTGCAGAGGAGGGTGAAATTACAAGGTACATGGACTACAAAGACGTTTCTTTGTCCTGCACCTGTGACTGCGTCCAACCAGCACATGGGGGCCGTTGACCTGTCTGATCAGCTGTTACAGTACTACACCGCACAGCACAAAACAATGAAGTGGTACAGGAAGATTTTTTTACACTTCTTGGACATTGCTGCCACCAATGCTTTCATTGTGCATAAAGAACTATATGATAACCTGTCCCATAAAGAGTTTATGGAACAACTCATCAAAGAGCTTTGTGGTGTCTCACAGGAAGTAGCACCAAAACGNGTCGAGCTATACATGTTCGCTCCTGAGTTGCCAGTGATCCAGACCCCTCTGCCTCTGGACCTGTCTAACCCGTCCTGGAGTCCTGCTTCTGGTTGGAGATCTCGTCGCATGGATGCCCCGTGTGGTCTGCCTGGATTCGTATGGTGGCTGGGGATGGTTTCCATTAAGACTGTCCTATCATCGATTGATGCTCTGGGGACCTGTGACTTCAGTTGTTTGATAGCTCAGGACTGGAATCTCCTACAGTCTACCTGAGCCTCCAGGAACAAACTGGACTCCTTTTAATTTTAATTTAAACACATCTCCTGTTATACTGAACTTACAGTCTTACACAGTATTATGCTGATCAATCCCTGCTATTCGTTATCACCCAGATGAGGATGGGTTCCCTGTTGAGTCCGGTTCCTCTCAAGGTTTCTAGTTTCAAGGAAACTACATGGGCCAAAGAATCTTGAGTTGAAAAAAGCAGCTGTTCAATTTAAGGATTGTTTCACTAGTTGGCCAATACACCACCAGAACAACTCCTCAGCTCCATATATATAGATAATATATACAGATATATACAGATAAGCAAACTCGGCAGTGGACCCCGGCAATGAGCTGTTTGTGCTTTTACCATCTGGCAAGAGTTACAGAGATATTCACAGCCTCATCAGCAGGGCCAATAACATCTTCCTCCTGATTTTACCGTTAAACTAAACTGAAATAAGGACATGGCCCAACAACACATAAACTAACTGCTATAATATGCACATTCAGTAAGCAATACAATAAAAAAAGGGCCAATTATTTAATTAGTGCAAAATTTAGCTAGTCTTGTATATCTATAATTGTAAGTCATGCCTTACATATTCAACCATGAAACTAAGATCTTGAAAAAAGTTTTTACAAAATATTAATATTGTGTGAGTTATTTAGTTTTTGCTATGAATTTTCTTGATGCTTCTTCAGAGTTTATTTCAAGAAAGTCCTTAACAACAAAAATAAAATAAAATAGAAAATATTCTTACTAACTATATTATAAATAATTTAGTGTAGGAACAAAAATGGAATCATGAATACCTGATATCTGAAGGAGGTAATGATCAGTCCTGCAGCAATAACACATCACAGTGTACTTCTGAGATATTTCTAGTGTACTACAGACTGATCAGATTATTTGTTTTTCATCAGGCAAGATGCAAACTACATATGCCCTCAAGTACTTAATATTAAGATTCTGGAGAGCTGAAACTGCAGGTCGGGTGCAGATGTGAGAATATTACAACAAAATATATAAGCACAGAAATCAAATAAAAACAGAAATCTGCCTATGGATGTACAGTAGATTTAGATAAGCTAAAGATTTATTTTAGATGAGCAAAACAGATGCAACAATTCAACGAAAAAATCCCCGACAAAACATGAGGTCAACAGGGGGGAAGCCATTGCCTTAAAATATATATACACATGTTTAATATTTAACTGATTTAGTTCATGTCTTGCAGCTGAAAATAGAGTATCTTAAATGTTTGTCAAGGTTGTTCTTTAACATTTTCTTGTTCCACCAGGCATGGCCTACTGTACATCAAGGCACATCACATTAAATCGTCAATGCAAAGTGCCTGGCCAAGTTCCCTATCTGACAAGCAAATAATTTTCAGTGTACATTTAAATGAGCCTTTGTCATCTAAAATAAATGACTTGTAAATGGGCTCTATGTATACTATTTACACACTTTATGGTATCACTGAAGTGAGTAACAGACGGTGTTCCAGGTATATTAAGGAAAAGTACATAAAAAAAATGTGAAGGTTCATTTATTGTAGTAGACAAACCTAATCGTGGAACAATTAAATTTTTATAAACAAATACTTGATTTGATGACATTCAATTCAATTTATTTATATAGCACTTTTAACAATTGACATTTTCGCAAAGCAGCTTTACACAATCAAAAGAAGTATGTTTGTATGAAATGTGAATGTGTAAGAATCAAAATGATAAAATTGTCCCTGATGAGCAAGCCGAGGGCGACGGTGGCAAGGAAAAACTCCCTGAGATGGTAACAGGAAGAAACCTTGAGAGGAACTAGACTCAAAAGGGAACCCATCCTCATTTGGGTGAAAACGGAGAGCAGGGATTGATCAGCCTAATACTGTATAAGACTGGAAGTTCAATATAACAGGAGATGTGTACAGTATAAATTATATGGAGTCCAGTTTTTTTTTTCTGGAGGCTCAGGTAGACTGTAGGAAATGTAGAACTATTGAAAGACTGAAGTCAAACGACTGAAGTCCCAGGTCCCGAGAAAACAGCTGTCTGCATCAGTCGGGGACAGGATTCTTCGTGGAGACCATCCCCAGCCACCACGCGCATACCAGGCAGACCACACAGGGCATCCATGTGATGAGCTCTCCAACCAGAAGCAGGACTCCAGGACGACTTAGACAGGTCCAGAGGGCAGAGGGGCCTGGATCACTGGCAGCTCAGGAGCGACATGTACAGCTCGACAGAGAGACAGGGAAAAGGTGAGAGGGAGAGAGATAGGAGAGAGCAGAAGAGGAGAGAGCAGAAGAGCGGGATACATTAGATAATTTGTTCTTCTTAATTATGACTCTGGATGGCTTTCTGTTTCATCATGTGCAGAAGTAAAAGACCATGGCATGATTATTGAATCTCACTGTACTATTGACCTATGAAGTGTTGTATCCTGATACCCGAGTGAATTTCTCTTGTTTTATTATCAGCCACACCTACTTCAGTCAAAGAGTGCAGGTTCCTTGTTGGTACCTTGTATTATAAAAATTATAGCGAGGATGATATTTTCTTACAAACCTCTCAAGTTGTGGAATAGCCTTCTAATAAATGTTGAACACTTTGACACAGTCTTAGTGGTTAAGTCTAGCCTGGAGACATATTTATTTTCCTAAAACCTTTTGTGAAAAAAATTGCTCTCAGTTAATGGTGCAGATGGAGAAGTTCAGATCCTAGTAACACTAACTATAAGTTCCATCACTCAGGGTTTTATTTTATTTATATTTTTTTAGAGGGGGATTAATCCAAAGATCTTTGAAACAGATAGGCCTTTAGTCGTTGCTTAAAGTTCACTCAGGTTTGTTGACGGTGGAGTGTCTGGTTGCTTTACATCCCAGGGAGCCTTCATGTCTGTTCTGGCTCTGCCTTTTAGTTATGCTGCTATATTTAGTCTCTTTCTGCTGGCTGTGGATCTTTCACTTCAGCCTTTGTCTGCATCTCCTCATCTTACCAAACACATTCCACTGTCTGTTTCTGCCTTTACTTCATGTTTTGTGCTGTGTTTATTTTCAGTTACATTCACTATTTAAGCTCTTTGGTCTCCACTGTTACCTGGTTTTGTTTTTCCTATTTGTTGTGCTGTCAATGTCACAAGACACTTGTCTACATTTTTGTTTTGCTTAGTAATGATCATTGTTATTGCACAAATCAAACATTCAGTGTCGTAGTGTACTGTATATTGTGTAAAAGCACCACCATGCCTCCAATAAACTCTCGTGCACAAACTCTCATGTACATATACATTACATTACTACTACTTGCTATTCCCTATTATAGTATACATGATGCACACAGGGCTACTTGTCCTACCTTGCAATCACTTTATGCATGCCTGCACATACTCAGGATTCCCCCACGTTGCCTTTATTTAATCTGTAAAGTCACTGAATGTTGTGTAATAATTGTGTATTGTGTTTTTGTACAGTGTTTCTGTCAGTAACCGTGGCTTTCGTTAGCTGCTGAGGTGGATCCAGATGCAGGTGCAGAGGCTCAGCAGGTGCTGCTCTCAGGCTGTAGGACAGGTGTGTGCGCACAGGTCCGTTGGAAAAGCGTGGAGTCGATTCGCTGTTGAGGAGGAGGAGCATGCGCGTTGGGTTGAGAGCAGTTGAATCTGTTAGCAGACAATTTACAATGCATTTTATCTGGGACACGTGGAAGGTAGGGTGAATACGTTGCATGAAAGAGAGGAGTAAGAGTCGGACAGCAGATGGTGTCTTTAGCGGGATGTCCCTTGTGGTGAGCATGACTCTGTCTCCTACGCGGTATCTTGGAGCTTTGCTGCAGTGGGGGTCAGTCAGTCTCTTGTAAGAGGAGATGGTTCATAGCAGGGTTCGTCTTGCATGTAGCCCCATCTGTTTGCAGCGGCGGACAAAGTGTTGGGCTGAGGTAGTCTCCACCTCTAATTCTTGGGCAGGGAAGAGTGGAGGTTGGTAGCCTGAGCAACACCGAAACGGGGACAACCCCGCTGAAGTGGAAGGTAAAGAGTTGTAGGCATATTCGAGTCCAGAGTCGTCATGCAACGGAGGGAAACCTCTAAAGCTTGATTCATCCGTTCATTCTGTCTGTTGGACTGGGGATCGAAACCTGACGATAGGCTGGGAGTGACTCCAATGAGCTTACAGAAGGAGCCCCAAAACCGAGAGGTGAACTGCGGGCCCCAGTCTGAAACGATGTCCGTGGGAAGGCCATGGAGCCAAAGCACGTGGAGGATGAGTAGCTCTGCGGTCTCCTTGGCAGATGGCAGCTTGGGAAGTGGAACAAGATGAACTGACTTGGAGAAGTGGTCAACGATGGTCATGATACAGCTGTTGCCTTCGGACAAAGGTAGGCCAGTGACAAAGTCTACTGAGATGTGAGACCATGGACGTTGAGGAACCAGTAGGGGTCTGAGAAGACCAGCAACTTGTCGGTTGTCGCTCTTACAGCGGGCGCAGATGTGGCAGGCTGCCATGAATCTGGACACGTCCCTCCTCAGCGTGGGCCACCAGAATCATTGCTGGACCATGAAACGGGTTCGGGCAGCACCCGGGTGACAAGATAGTCTGGACCCATGGGCCCACTCCAGGACCTGCGTGCGTAGACAAAGAAGGGACAAAGAGGCAATTTGGTGGGACATTGCTTGGCCCTGGGCCAGAGCCTGTTGAACCCTGGTCTCTATGTCCAGCTCCAGGGCTACGATGAGACAACGGGCCGGGAGGATGGTGTCGTGTGGTGTGGTGTCCTGGGAGGGAGGAAACTGACGTGAGAGAGCGTCTGGCTTAGCATTCTTGGAACCCGGACGATAGGACAGGACAAAGTTGAATCTGGAGAAGAACAATGACCACAGAGTCTGACGAGCATTGAGTCTCTTGGCAGTGCGCAGGTACTCCAGATTCCTATGGTCGGTCCACACCAGAAATGGGAGCTCAGTTCCTTCCAGCCAATGTCTCCACTCCTCCAGAGCTAGCTTGATGGCCAGGAGTTCTCGGTCTCCAACATCATAGTTTCTCTTCGCTGGAGTTAGGCGATGGGAGTAAAATGCGCACGGATGCATCTTGTTGTCCTGGGTGGACCTTTGGGAGAGAATACCCCCAACGCCGATATTGGAGGCGTCTGCCTGGACCTTGGCTGGTTCCATTTCTAGCCTAAACGGGGAAATGACAAAGCCCAGGAATGTAGTGGAGGACGTGTGGAACTCGCACTTCTCTGCCTTGACGTAGAGGTTATTCTCCAAGAGCCTCTGGAAGACTTGACAAACATGGTACCGGTGTTCTTCCGGGCCTTGGGAGAAAATTAAAATGTCGTCTAAATAAACGAACCCAAAGATGTTAAGGAAGTCGCAGAGGACATCATTAATGAGGGATTGGAAGATGGCGGGGGCGTTGGTCAGACCGAAGGGGACCACCAAATACTTGTAGTGCCCCGTAGGGGTGTTAAAGGCTGTCTTCCACTCGTCACCCTCATGGATACGTACGAGGTGGTAAGCATTTCGTAGGTCTAACTTTGTGAAGATATTGGCCCCCTGGAGAAGCTCAATGGCATAGACCATGATTTATAGTGGGTTAGCGGTTCCTGGTGGTGATTTCGTTTAGCCCCCTGTAATCGATGCATGGATGAAAGGAATTGCAGGATTCCAGTGGCGAGGGCTTCTGTGATGTATGTGTTCATTGACTCTCTCTCTTTGCGGGACAGTGAGTAAAGTCACCCCTTGGGCGGAGAGGTGCCTGGGAGAAGGTCAATGGGGCAGTCGTAGGGTCGATGCAGTGGAAGTGACGTGGCTCGGGTCTTCTAACTAAATTAGAAGTTTTTAGAATCGCGTATAAAGGTAGTATGTGCAGCTATAGACGGGCTCTAAAAGCGGCTAGGGCCGAGCATCTGAGCCAACTCATAGCAAGAAACCAAAACAATCCCAGGTTCCTATTTAGTACAGTGGCTAGCCTAACAAACCCTAAGATGCCTGCAGGTAGTATCCCATCACAGCTTAGAAGTGAAGACTTCATGAACTTCTTCAATGAAAAGATTGATAGTATAAGGAAGAAAATAATGGAAATTCAACCGCTAACATCATCTCATGATCCAGTCCAGTCTAAAGCTTCACAATTAGATTTTCAGTGCTTTACGGGTGTAGGACAGGAAGAGCTGTATAAACTTATCACCTCAACTAAATCAACAACATGCTTGCTGGATCCAATCCCAACTAGACTTTTAAAAGAAGTGATAAATATAACTGGAGCGCCACTTCTAAACATTATCAACTCTTCATTATATCTAGGTCACGTCCCTAAACCTTTCAAGTTGGCAGTTATTAAGCCTCTTCTTAAAAAATCTAATTTAGACCCAAATGATATAATAAATTACAGACCGATTTCAAACCTTCCGTTTATATCAAAGATATTAGAAAAGATAGTATCAGACCAAATATGCACATTCTTGCAGGAAAACGATATCCTCGAGGAATTTCAGTCAGGTTTCAGGCCCCATCATAGTACAGAAACTGCACTAGTTAAAATAGCAAATGACTTGTTTTTAGCTTCGGACCAAGGCTGCATCTCAATTCTTGTCTTACTTGATCTTAGTGCTGCATTCGACACTATAGATCATGATATTCTCATAGATCGCTTACAAAATCACATTGGTATTCAGGGACAGGCGTTAAAATGGTTTAGATCCTACCTGTCTGATCGATTCCATTTTGTAGATCTGAATGGAGAACAGTCTGGTGTAATGCCAGTGAAATATGGGGTGCCACAAGGGTCAGTTTTAGGACCTCTGTTGTTCTCAATATACATGCTTCCCTTGGGTNTCAGGGAGTTTTTCCTTGCCACTGTCGCCGTCACCCTTGGCTTGCTCATCAGGGACAATCTCATTATGTAGTCAGATTTTTCTTAAACATATATACATTTCCATAAGTCTTCTTTTCATTTTCTTTTCATTTCTGTGAAGCTGCTTTGAGACAATGTCCATTGTTAAAAGCGCTATAGAAATAAAATTGAATTGAATTGAATTGAATTGCTGAAAACTTGCTTGAGATCATGATAATGAGAGGGAACCTTGGAGATATCCAGAGGGTCCTCGGGAGTGACGGGAGTGGGAGTGTAGGGAGCGCAGAGCGGAGGCACGATGTGGCACAAGAGGGGCTCCAACCCGTGATAACATGTTTCATCCAGTCGATCTGGGGACCATGGAGAGCTAGCCATCACTGCATGAAAAGAGCTGTATCTGGACAAATATGGTATGGGAAATCCCCGCTAAACTTTAAGTTTGCCAGATGTATGAGGCAGAGTACTTGGAAAGGTAGAATGAAAAGGAAATCAGTGAAACTTTCTAGGAGTCCTCACAGCTAGCAGTGAGGGGTAATGGCTGTGAGGTGTAAAGGCCTTTTGTAAGTTAATGATGGTCATGGTATGCCTTTGTCTCTTCAGCTTGAGGGTTTGAAGGAGAAGCAAGCTGCACACACTACTCGTCTCAAAGAGGTTATTCAGCATTTTGATGCACTTGAATGCAAGTTTGATGAGAGAAGACCACAGGAAGAGTCGAGCCATCTGCATAAAAGGGCTAAGAGCGTGCATAATGTGGGCATTGCGGTAAGTTGATCTTTATGTTAGCTGAAAATACAGTAGTAAGTTAACCTAAGCATTAACCAAGTTAACCTAAGCATTTGGCTACACAACTACTTTTGTTAATTGCATTGTTGTACATGTCCAGCATATTTAACAGTTTGTCACGTGTAAATTATACAATGTTGTTTACAAATTTATGTATTAAAGTGTTTTTAATTGAACGTTACAGGAAGCTGTAAGGAGCCTTCATAAACTGGGTAAGAATGTTGTTTCTTTACCTGCTATGTATGGGGTTTTACATAATAATTTTAAATGTAATTAATGACATGACTAAAGATGTCACAGGAATTAAAGATGACTCTTGCAGATTCAGACTCTGAGGGTATAAACGGTAATCAGAAATTGTTATTGTCATTATTTTCATGTGCCTTTATTTTTGTCCTAGAAATGATTTGAATAGTTTCTGTCACTTATCTTGATTTTATCCAGCATTTTACACATTGCAGAAGAAATATTCTTTGTCTCAGTCAGGAAAGTTTCAGCTAAGAGACTCCATTAAGGCAGGGGCTATAGATAAGTAAGTGTACAAATTCATCTATACATTAAGTTCGGTACTTTGAGTGTTTTTAGGGATTAACGTATGCTGTGTTTTGCAGTTGCTGGAGTCCAGTTGTAGGGTCGTTCATACAGATGCAGAGAGAGAACTGTGGCAGACTGCAATACTGAAGCTGATGAGGAGGATGCCATTGCGTGCCATGCCGTCAGTGTGTAATATCTAATGGGACCAAGCTAGAAGGACGTTTATTTTGGACATCTAACAAGCACTGGTGCATGTTTGTTTTAGTGTTGCTTTCAATTTAATTGCACATTTGTTGATTTTTCTCCATATTTTTTTTCCTCATTCTTACTTTGCTTTGTATATTTATTAGTGTTTGATTTGATTTTGATGAAAAAGTTTCTATTGACTTTAATAAATGAATTCTATTGTAATTCTGTAAAGGATGTGGAGGATGTATAGTACTGTGGCAGAGGGTGTGGATAGGGTCTATTTACATACCTGCCCAATAACCAATCAAGTCACTAAGTTATGAGAGCTTGGGTTGGGCTAATAAAACGTAGTGACTGGGTAATCTCCCAATAGATGTCAGGGTTTTGGGAGTGTTTTTTTTAAACAACCAATCAATGTTGAGATAAAAAAAAAAAAACAATAGGGAAGAGCAGAGTTGTGCAAAGGTGTTGTAAGCTTTTATAATATTGTAAGACATTGTAATCTAATCACAGGGGTAGCTCAGTGGTTAAGGCATTGAACTACAGTTCGGAAGGTCCCAGGTTCAAGTCCCACTACCACCAAGTTGTCCCTTGGGCCCTTAAGCAATGGCCTTAACCCTAACTGCCCAAATGTATAATGAGATAAAAATGTAAGTCGCTATGGATAAGGGCGTCTGCCAAAATGCATAGATGTAGATTTAAACTAGAGATCTTCAGACATCATGCCTGTGTGTGTGGTTGTCTCTCCCGGTCGATCGGGCCCGTACCGGTAAGTGTATCAAGGTGCAGCAGACACAAGTTAAAGTCTTTTTCTCCTAGCTTAAAACTTAGCTCGGACACACTACACACAGGTGTAAAATGCAAATGGAGTTTGAGGTGTGAAGGTCTCCTGCCAAAATCCTTGAGTGGATTATTTGCCATGGCAACAAATGGCTGCACCATGGAAAGATTCCTCAGCGAGATACATCCGAATTGGTATCAATCCGGTAGTATCCTAGCTTGGTGGAATTTGATGTATACGGTCAGTGGTACTTGTAGATACTTCCGAAAATCACTGGTGTATACGGGAGTTTCCTAATACAGATACACCTCTTTTCATGCAGTGCATGGGAGACTGAGAACCAGAGCGGCATGTGACTTATTGATCACAAAAAGGCAAATCTCCTCAGAATGATTCCCCGATGTTCTTATCGAGTCCTGTGAGTGATGGCCGGTAGGGGGCTTCCGTCCAGGGCTCGGACTGACAGTGGAGGGTCCTATGAAGTGCACGGGATCTGCAATGCTCTGACCATGGCTGAGCTGATCAGATTCCGGTCAGAGCCGGAGTCAACGAGTGCTTGAATGGGATACGCTTGGCCGGCGATAATTAGTGTAACAGAGAGCAGGGGGCGAGGTTCTGGGAGTTTGTTGGAAGGAGCGCCCTCTAAAGCTCCCAGTCTGAGTAGAGGGCGCCTTCTTTTAACGGACAGCTCTTGAGCATGTCACCTGAACACCCGTAATAAAAGCAGACTCTCTCCAGGCGGCGGCGGTGTCTCTCCTCATATGCAGGTTCTGCCCAGCTGCATGGGCTCCTCCTGATTAGTCAGTGTGGGAGGAGAGGAAGTGCGGAATGTCCTGGGGGGTGTTTGTCTCCTGGCGTGACCTCCAGGTTGGTCGTCTTGAACGAAGACGCGAGTCGATCCTCCCGGCGAGGTCCATGAGTTCATGGAGATCAGAAGGAAGTTCGCGAGAGACTA
The DNA here is from genome assembly GCA_003987875.1 of Clarias batrachus. Lineage (NCBI taxonomy): Eukaryota > Metazoa > Chordata > Actinopteri > Siluriformes > Clariidae > Clarias > Clarias batrachus. The sequence goes on along the minus strand of QMIH01003389.1, from coordinate 33,672 downwards.
GCTCATCCTTGAGTGCCACCGACAGTCCCTCCAGGAAGACGTCTGTTAGAGCTCTGTCATTCCATCCAGTCGAGGCGGCTAAGGTCCGAAACTCGATGGCGTAGTCATAGGCAGAGTGTGATCCTTGGCGTAGGTGTAAATGTTTAGCTCCAGCCTTCCTGCCAACGTGGGATCGGTCAAAAACCCTCCTCATTACTCCAGAAAAGGCCTCAAAACTGTCACAACATGGGTCATGTGCGTCCCAGAGTGCAGTGCTCCATTCTCGGGCCCTCCCAGTGAGGAGAGTGATAACATATGCTACTTGAGACCTTTCTGAATGGAAGGTGGAGGCCCGAAGCTCAAAAATCAAAGAGCACTGCGAAAAGATCTACACGTACCTGGTTCTTCACCGTAAGTGGGAGGAGCTGGCAGGAATGGCTCTCGCGGGGATTTCGTGATCGTGGTCTGAACTGTAGAAACCTGAAGACGCTGCATTTGGGCTGTGAAGTCCGCGAGTGTCTGCCTGGTGGTGACAAGCTCCTCCTGATGTTTRCCWAGKAGAGCGYCTTGATTCTCCAGTGCTTGCCTCATCCTGTCCACTCCTGCTGGATCCATAGTGGCCAGATTATTCTGTCAGTAACCGTGGCTTTCGTTAGCTGCTGAGGTGGATCCAGATGCAGGTGCAGAGGCTGAGCAGGCGTTGCGCTCAGGCTGTAGGACAGGTGTGTGAGCACAGGTCCGTTGGAAGAGCATGGAGTCAATTCACTGTTGAGGAGGAGGAGCGTGCATGTTGGGTCGAGAGCAGTTGAATCTGTGAGCGTGGTGTCCGTGCCGAGACATGAACATAAGCCGTGATCGAGAAAACGTGCACGTTGGGTCGAGAGCCATTAAATCCGTGAGCGTGGTGTCCACGCAGAGACGTGAAGATAAGCCATGGTCGAAAGAGAGCGCGCGTTGAGTCGAGAGCCGTTAAATCCGTGAGCGTGGTGTTCGTGACGAGACATGAAGATAAGCCATAGTCGAGAGAAAGCGCGCATTGAGTCGAAAACCAGGAAATCCGTCAGCGAGGCAAACAAACAAATCCGAATCGTGAGACAATGAGGAAAAATGAGAAACGAAACAAGATTTCGGTAACGTGATCACAATCAAAATAAACGCGAGAGAATTGGCTAGAGCACTCAATAATCTGGAGAAGAACTGGTGTGCTGCGCTTCCTTATAAACTCAAGTAAATCAGCGCCGGATGAGAAACCGGTGCAGGTAGGGTGGTCTGGGGGCGTGGGAAATGCCTTGACAGCGTGGGAACGAAAATGTCAAATGAAATGCACGAGAGTGCTGTGAGCGTGACAGTTTTATGTTATTCTGTACTATGAGAAATATAAACAGCTGGAATTAAATTCCTTGTGTTTCTCAACATACTTGGAAATTTTTGGGGGGGAGGGTTGGGGGGAGGGGGGGCACAACGTGTATGTCTTAGTGATGAGAATTTCGGACCGCAAATGCAAACATTTATACAAAAATATAATGTTTAAAAGAAAAATATAAAAACTATTATTTACCTGGGTCTTTGGTCTACAATTAGCTTACCTCACCTCTTCTGTGACCACTGCTTAACATATGACCTGGAAAGAGAATTGATTAGTTCATCTCTCGAGTCATTCGTTCTTTTGTGACATTGTGAAAGCGTTGAATAGAGAACTTTTTTAATCATTTACAACTTCCTTACAAATGGTTGCATAGTTGTTGTTGTTGTTATTATTATTATTATTATTATTATTATTATTATTATTATTATTATTATTTACTCTTAGATTTATGTGATGCATTTCTGGTCTCAAATAATGGTCTCTGTAGAGAAACTATGATATTCTGCATGGGCAACTGAACAAATTATTCCCTGAGATGAGTCATTCTTACCTCGTCACACTTAAGATTAATTTAAAATGAATGAATCATACAAGAATGACCCATCACTAGTATGTCTGCAGTTCCACCTCAACTCCATACCAAAAATGTTGTTGTTGTTGTGTGTTTATAGTTAATTTTTATTTAATAATAGTGTAAATTGGTGGTGAAAAATAAGAAAACCAAGCTATGAATTGCAAATAACTATTTGCATCTCCCAAGACATCCTGTTCTTGGTCTTGCTTTGGTGTTTTGCTTAAACATTTTGCATGGATGCTTCATTTCAATGCACCATGTCCTGGAACAAACTTCTGTCATGGCTATTCTGATGTTACCCATGATCATATTCTGTACCAAGCATCTGATGATGTCACCCTGGACAGGGTGTCAATGCATCGTAGTGCACACACACACACACACACACACACACACACACACACACACACACACAAACACACTCATTCACACACTATGGCTAATTTGGGAATGCCAATTAACCTAACCTGCATGTCTTTGGACAGTGGGAGGAAACCGAATGACCCTAAGGAAACCCACCAAGCACAGTGAAAACATGCAAACACCACACAATTAATTGAACCCCCGATCCTGGAGATGTGATGCCACAGTGTAAACTAGTGATGGTAAGTTTGAATCACTTTAGTGAGTGACTCGGTTCTTTGAATCTTGTTCATCAAAATGAGCTAATCTTTTTTGAGTCATTTAGTTCATTTCATTCTTTTGTTTAGAAATAAAATAAAATGTTACATTTTCCATAACCAGACCCCCCACACGTCTACATACTTTGGCTATAGTTCCAGTAATGAAAATTTTATAATGAAGCTAAGGACATATTATGATAAACAGAATTAGCAGCTCACCATCATATCTTATAGTCCGAGTCATTCGTTCTTTTGAAACCTTTGCACTGCATAGTGTCTATGGAGGTCATGTGAAAAGTCGGAACAACTCAGGACTAGAAGATGTTGAGAACCGTTCATTTCTGTTTCCTGTGAACTGCACTGCATAACGTCTATGGGAGTCACATGAAGAACAAACGATTCGGACAAAAAAGACTTAAAGGTAACTATTCAATTAAATTAAATTTAATTTGTATAGCGCTTTTAATAATTGACATTGTTTAAAGCTGCTTTGTGACAATCAAAAGAAGTAAGTTTGTATGAAATGTGAATGTGTATGAATCAAAATGATAAGATTGTCCCTGATGAGCAAGCTGAGGGCGACGGTGGCAAGGAAAAACTCGCTGAGATGGTAATAGGAGGAACCAGACTCAACAGGGAACCCATCCTCACCTGGGTGATAACGGATAGCAGGGATTGATCAGCAGGGACAGGACAGTCTTTGTGGAAACCACACGCATCCCAGGCAGACCACACGGGGCATCCATGTGACGAGATCTCCAACCAGAAGCAGGACTCCAGGACATGTTAGACAGGTCCAGAGGGCAGCGGGGGTCTGGATCACTGGCAGTTCAGGAGCGACATGTATAGCTCGACAGAGAGACAGGGAAAAAGAGAGGGAGAGAAAGAGAGAGGAGAGAGCAGAAGAGGAGAGAGCAGAAGAGAAGGAGAGATGGCAGTTAAGTATGGTCACAGTCAAACATGTATAAGGTGAATGCACTGTATATTTAGTGCAAGCAGGGACTCCATAACAGCATAACTAAAAAGGAGAGGCAGAAGGAAACACAGACATGAGGGCTCCCTGAGATGTAAAGCAACCAATCACCTCACCGTCAACAAACCTGAGTGAACAATGAGAGTGGGGAGGACAGCATCTAAACATACCAGTTCAAGAGAACACTCTACGTCCATGAGTCCCCCAGATCTGCTCCTTTACCTAAGGCTAATCTATTTACAAACATGCTGCACTAAATTTTTAGACTAGACTTAAACACTGAGACTGTGTCTGAGTCCCGAACATTAATAGGAAGACTATTCCATAACTTTGGGGCTTTGTAAGAAAAATCTGCCCCCTGCTGTAGTTTTAATAATACGTGGTACTGACAAGCAGTCTGCATTCATTGATCAAAGTAGGCGTGGCGGATCGTAAGACTCTAACAGTTCACTCAGATACTGCGGCGCGAGACCATTTAATGCTTTATACTTCAAAAGTAGTATCTTAAAATTACTCATTTCTGTTTCCTGAACATAACCTACTTAGGTTTTGTAATGAATGAATCACTCTCTGAGATGACTCATTCTTCTGAGTCATGTTAAAGAATTGTTTAAGAAGAAAAAATCGTTCATGAATGACCCATCACTAGTGCGAACAACTACAATAGTATGCAGCCTGACGTTATTTTCTATCTGCTTAATTATTTTGGCTTACAAGTATTATTACTTGTTCAGGTCAACAATCAATTTGTAAAATAATTGAATTGATTTGAATGTCATAAAGCTGAAAACAGAATACCTTAAATGTTTGTCAAGATTGTTCTTTAACATTTTCTTGTTCCACCATGCATGATCTATGTCAAGGCACACCATGTTAAATCATCTATGCAAAAAGCCTGGCCATGTTTCCAAGCAAATCTTGGAAGTGGACATTTAAATGAGCCTTTGTCATCTAAAATAAATTCATTCATTCATGATCTATACACATTGGCGGCTGGTCAATACCGGTCAATCGCCGCCCCCCTTAAAGTTAGGCAGAGAAGAATTCTACTTTAACATGTAATTATTTAACATAATAATTATTTATTTTAATAATGAAATAAAGTCATTTAGTCATAATATTCCACTGTATTTCTTAGTATAATTTATTTGAAATAAAAAATATATATAAACGGTATTACGTTCATTTGTGTTCATGTACGTGGGGCGCTGGACAAACGAGTGTCTATGTATAAGACTATAATAAGACCACTGCAGAAATCTCCACAACAGCAACATACAGTGGTGAGGACCTCATGAACTTCTTTAATAATAAACTTGTAAACATTAGGCATAAAATTGAGGCTTTGAAACCGGACAATGTAATTGATGCAGATGTTAAACTAACCATGTCAGATCGGAACCTAGAACATTTTACTCCACTTTACTTGAAATGAACAAATAAATTTCACTCATCTCTTCTGCAAATTCAACAAACTGTATATTAGATCCCATACTGACACATTTTCTCAAACAGATAGTGCCAGAAATAACAGAACCCCTGATGAAAATAATGAATTCTTCAAATCAGCATTGGGTATGTTCCAAAATCTTTTAAATTAGCAGTAATTAAACCCATAATTAAGAAGTCTGACCTCGACCCCAGTCAGCTGTCCAATTACAGGTCAATATCAAACCTCCCCTTTATCTCTAAGATTCTAGAAAAGATAGTTGCGGAGCAGCTCTGCTCATATCTACATAGAAATAGCTTACATGAACTGTATCAGTCAGAATTTAGGCTTCATCACAGCACAGAGACAGCACTCGTTAAAGTAGTAAATGACCTCCTATTGGCCTCTGATCAGCAACACAATTGATTATAGCATTTTCCTTCACAGATTATAAAATGTAGGAATTAAGGGAACAGCCCTCTCCTGGCTCAGATCCTATTTGACTGATCGTTATCAGTATGTAGATTTAAATGGTGATTATTTTGCATGTTCACTAGTAGAGTTTGGTGTCCCACAGGGTTCGGTTTTAGGCCCACTGCTTTGTTCCCTTTACATGCTTCCTTTGGGCAACATAATCCGTAAGCATGATATAAATTTTCACTGTTATGCTGACGACAGAAAGTTATACATCTGAGCAAAACCAGATGAGAGAAACCAGCTTGCTAAAGTTGAGCAATGTGTAAAGGATATAAGAGACTGGATGCTAWYTAACTTCYTTCTRCTTAATCCTGATAAGACAGAAGTTCTAGTCATAGGACCGCATGCAGCTAGAAGCAAAATTTTAGATCACTGCTTAATCCTGTAAGGAAGTGGGGAATATTGAACCCAAAAGCAGACTCAAAACACACTATGAGGTTTATGTTTATTTTAATGTGAAAGGTAAAGCACCTGGTGATATTAGCGGAGCCAGTAGTGTGTTGTTGTGGTAGCTTAGTGAGTTTGGAGACTTCTGGGTACAGAAGGAGAATCCCTGATGACATGGAGGTGAAGTGTAGCGTGAGTGAAATGACAGGCAGGATAAATCCACACAGGTTTCCAATCCAGAGATGTGAGGGGGGCAGGCTGGGTTGGTAACAAAGTCAAAGCAACAAGAGCGATCAAATCCAGAAGCGCAGTCCAAGATTAAAGGTCGGTAAACATACAAAGTCATACACAAAGGCAAAATCTGAAAACAGACGATAATCCAAAGGGCAAGACGAAAACGCAATCCAAAGGCAGCCAGGGTCAAACACAGAACTTACAGATCAAAATAATGACAAGACAGGACTGGAGGCACGCACGTAAGATACATTGGCATGGAGTGAAGTCTCTGGCTTTCTTTTACAGCTGCAGGAGAGTTGATTAGAGACAGGTGGAACCAGTTAATTGGCTGGGAGAGCAGGAAATGGGAGTCATGACCTGGAAGTACTAGGGTGATCAGACTGGCTCTTTAATGGGCATGAGACTATAGGTTTTATCTGGGAGACGTGAAACGATGGTGGATGGTAGTAGTCTAACCGTGCATGGGTTGATGATCTTCGATATGGTGAATGGTCCGATGAATCTGGGGGAGATCTTATGGGAGACTGTGTTAATGGGAACGTTGCGGGTGGAAAGCATGACTCTTTGCCCAACACAGGAGTTTGGAGCGTTAACGATCCACGTGAAGTTTGAAGAGGGATGCCGAGTGGCGGAGACTAGTCCTAGCCTGCAGCCAGGTCCTCTTGCAAAAGGCCTGGGCTGAAGGAACTGCCACCTCTTCAATTGTGTGCTTACTCAATCCATGGTAACATTTGACTCCAGGAACGTGGATCTTGTGAGGTCATGCAGCGAATGGCTGTTTCAAGATCTTGGTTGGCTCCCTCAGTCTGACCATTGGTCTGAGGATGGTAACCAGATGAAAGGCTGGGAGTAGCCCCGATGAGTATACAGAATGCTGTCCAGAACCGGGCAGAAAACTTGGGTCCACGATCAGAGACGATGTCTGTGGGCAGGCCATGGCGGCGAAAGACATGTCGGATGAGCAGCTCAGCCATCTCCTTGGATGAGGGGAGCTTGGGCAGAGGAACGAAGTGAGTGGCCTTAGAGAAGCGATACACGACAGTTAGGATGTAATTAGGATGTCCCATTCTAGGACCTGGGAGCGAACAGTGGGTGAAACAAAGAGCCGGCCTGGCGGTGCCTCAGGGGGGCAGGGGTCCTGATTCAATGCCTGCTTGATTTATTCAATGCCTCTTAATGTCCAGGGAAGTTGCTCCAACAAGGCAGTGGGGTGGCAAAATGGTTGATGTGGGAGGGTCATCTGTAATCGAGGTAAATTGACGTGAGGGGGCATCTGGCTTGGTGTTTTTATCATCCAGTCAGTAGGACAGGGAGAAATTAAAGCGAGAGAAAAACAGCGACCATCTGGCTTGGCGAGAATTCAGACGCTTTGTCGACTTGAGGTACTCCAGATTTTTATGGTTTGTCCAGACGAGAAAGGGGATATCGGCCCCCTCAAGCCAGTGTCTCCACTCCTCCAATGCTAATTTTATAGCCAGAAGCTCCCGGTCACCAATCCCATAATTTCTTTTGGGGACAGAGAGGCGACGGGAGAAAAAAACAGCAAGGATGCACTTTACCATCAGCTGGTGACCTCTGAGAGAGTACGGCCCCTACGCCTGAGTCTGAGGCATCGACCTCCACTATGAATTGGAGGGTGGGATAAGGATGGGTGCTGAGGTGACTCGGTCCTTGAGTTAAGAGAATGCCTCTTCTGCCTGACTAGACCACTGAAAGGGGTTTTTGGAGGGCATGAGAGAAGTGAGTGGAGCAGCCACCGAACTGTAGTTCCTGATAAATCTGCGGTAAAAGTTAGTGAAACCAAGAAAGCACTGAAGGTCCTTCCAGGTTGTTGGCCTGGGCCAGTCGATTACTGCCTTTACCTTGGCTGGGTCCATTTGGATCTTTGACAAGGCAATGATAAAACCAAGGAAGGTAGTTGACTGGGAATGAAATTCACACTTTTCTGCCTTCACATACAGCTGGTTTTCTAGTCTCTGGAGGACTTGGCAGACATGCAATCTGTGCTCCTCTAGGGAAAAATTAAGATGTCATCCAAGTAGACGAACATGAAGATGTTAAGAAAGTCCCTGAGCACATCGTTGACCAGTGACTGGAAAACGGCTGGAGCAGTGGCTAAACCAAATGGCACTACCAGGTATTCGTAATGACCTGATGGCGTGTTGAATGCTGTCTTCCACTCGTCTCCCTCCTTGATTCTGACTAGGTGATAGGCATTGCACAGGTCAAGCTTTGTAAAAACATTGGCTCCTTGTAGAAGATCAAATGCCATTGACATAAGGGGGGGCGGGTACCGATTCTTGAGTGTGATCTCGTTTAGACCGCGGTAATCGATACATGGCCATAGCATCTTGTCCTTCTTAGCTACAAAAAAGAAACCAGCCCCAGCAGGAAACTAAGATGGGCGGATGATCCCAGCAGCAAGAGATTCTGAAATATATTGGTCCATAACCTCCCTTTCCTTTGAAGAGAGTGAATATAGCCTCCCCCTGGAGGGAATGGTACCCGGGAGGAGATCAAAAGCACAATCATAAGGTCTGTGGGGTGGTAGCGCAAGGGCTCGTGACTTGCTGAAAACCTGTTTGAGATCTGTGTATTCAGGAGGAATGGTAGACAGGTCAGGGATATCTTTTTCAGGAGAATGTGTAGCAGGTGGGTAATGGGCTGACTTGAGACAGAATGCCATACATGAAGGGCTCCATTCCTGGATCGTATTCTTTATCCGGTTGATGTGGGGATTGTGACGGGTAAGCCAAGGTCGTCCAAGAACCAGGGGTGTGTGGGCGTGGTGCATGACTAGAAAGGGGAGGTCTTCAGTATGGTTACCGGAAATCTGTAGAGTAACCGGGATGGTGCAATGGGTAATGGTAGGCAGAGGGGTACCATCAAGAGCCCGCACAGCAAGTGGATTGTCAAGGAGGGTTGTTGGGAGGTTGAGGACCTTCACCTTTGATGCAGACATTAGATTCTGGTCTCAATTAGGCCAGAGACCATATGAGGTTTGCCATGTGTTACAATGATAGCTGGCAGCAGTGAGCGTGGGTTAGGGGAGATTTTAAGGACCGGCCCCTACAGTGTCCCCAGTCTCACTAGAGGGGTCTGGATTTTTAGCGGGCTATGGTGGTCTCTGGGCAGATCCTGGATGAACAGGTGATCCTTGATCTCCTCAGAAAGGCCATGGAGGAAGGCATCATAGAGTTCCTGTGTGTCCCAATTCGTGGATACAGCCATTGTGTGGAACTCAATTGCATAATTTTACGCAGAGCGAGGGTCTTGGCGGAGCTCCAGTAATTGCCTGGCGGCGTCCCTGCCAGAGTAGGAGCGGTTGAACACCCTTTTCATCTCCTCTGTGAACATCTTGAAGGTTGAACAACATAGGTCGTTGGCATCCCAAACAGCGGTTCCCCACTCGCGTGCCCAGTCAGTTAAGAGTGTGATCATGAATGCCACTCTAGAGCGTTCTGTGGGAAAAGTCGCTGCTTGGAGCCCCAGTAACAAAGAACACTGAGAGACCAAGGAGCAGCAGGTTCCGGGTATGTGGATTCCCCTGTGGATTCGGGAGCATGGGATCTTGGCAAATGGTGGGCAAAGCAGTAGGAGAGGATGTAGCTAGGAGTTGTTCCAATTGTGAGGAGATGGAGGAGAGTGCTTGAGTGACTTGTTTGATACTTTGCTGGTGGGAGCATAGCAGGGCTCCTTGTTGTGAAAGTGCCTGTCTGAGTTTAATCCTGATAAGACAGAAGCTCTAGAAATAGGACCGCATGCAGCTAGAAGCAAGATTTTAGATCAAGCTGTAATTTTAGATGGCCTTTCTGTCTAGTGCAACAGTACCAGACATTGGTGTGATTATAGATTCTAGTCTATCATTTGAAGCTCATGTAGACAATATAGGATCACATTCTTTCACCTCAGAAATATTGCCAAGTTAAGGAATATATTGTCCCTAAATGATGCAGAAAAACTAGTTCACTCTTTTATCACCTCAAGGTTGGAGTGCTTTACTGTCTGGTTGCCTTATAATAGCCTTCCAAATAGTGTTCGGGACAGTGTTTAAGTCTAGGCTAAAAACCTATTTATTTAACCAAGCACTTTGTAAGTACATTTGCCTTAGGTAAAGGAGCAGATCTCATTGATCACTCAGGTTTGTCAATGGTGATTGGTTGCTTACATCTCAGGTAGCCCTCATGTCTGTGTTTCCTTCTGGCTCTCCCTTTTAGTTATGCTGTTATAGTTAGTTCTGCCGGTCACTTTTGAAAAAGTCACCATTTAAAAAGTCAAATTATTCGGCTGCATCAAGCAAAGAAAACAACTACAGAAATTAGAAATTCCTGGACCCGGCACTCTACACTTATATACATTCACCTTATACATTATGTGACTGTGACCATACCTAACCGTTATCTCTCATCTTTTGCTTTCCCCTCTCCTGTTTTCTTTCCCCCTCTCTCTCTTCCCTCTCGCGGCAAGCGAGCGGGAGTCTGTGCTAGGCTAAAAACAAACCCTAGCCTGTTCTTATCAAATGTTTGCTCTCTGGACAATAAACTGGATTAAATCCGACTTCAGCAGGCTACGCAGCATGAGGTGAGGGACTGCTGTGTCTTTCTTTTCACGGAGACATGGCTCAGCAACAGAGTTCCAGACGCTGCCATTCAACTAGATGGACTCGCCTCATTTCGTGCCGACAGAAATGCAGCTCTGACACACGGCGCATGTGTCAGGGCATACAAGCCATCACCAACTATAGGACTTCATCACCTGCCTGTGACAGTGATGGCTCCCTTCCGAATGTGATGAACAGCTTCTACAGACAGTTTGACATACAGAACAACGTGACGGTGAGGAAGACCACCCCCCTCCTCGGAACGACCAGGTACTGTGTCTCACCATGGCTAATGTGAGGGAAAACTCTGTGAAGAGTCAACCCTCGTAAAGCTGCTGGACCAGACAAAATCCCAGGCAGTGTGTTCAGAGAATGTGCAGAACAGCTGGCAGATGTTCTGACCAACATCTTCAACATCTCTCTGAGCAGCGCCATCGTTCCCACATGCTTCAAGTCTACCACCATTGTCCCAGTGCCGAAGAAGTCTTCTGTGTCCTGTCTCAATGACTACCGCCCTGTTGCACTCACACCCATCATCATGAAGTGCTTCAAGCGGCTCGTTCCCCTGCAGTTCGCATATCATTCAAACTGTTGGATGGACGATGCCATCTCCACCATACCTGGACAAGATCAGAATGCTGTACATAGATTTCAGTTCAGCATTCAATACAATCATCCCCCAACACCTGATCGGGAAGCTGAGCCTGTTGGGCCTGAACACCTCCCTCTGTAACTGGATCCTGGACTTCCTGACCGAAAGACCTCAGGCAGTGCGGACCACACTGTGCACTGGGGCCCCCCAGGGCTGCATGCTCAGTCCCCTGCTGTTCACACTGCTGATTCATGATTGTGTAGCGACACACAGCTCCAATCATATCATCAAGTTTGCTGATGACTCACCAAGCTGCGTGACCCAGTGCCCATTACAACTAGCTTTACAGTCGATAAGACAAAAGAGATGATTGTTCAGGAGGACACGGAGCGATCACTCTCCACTCAGCATCAACAGCTCTTCTGTGGAGATCGTCAGGAGCACGAAATTACTGGGTGTCCACCTGGAGGAGGACCTCACCTGGTCCCTCAACACCAGCTCACTGCAGAAAGCCCAACAACATCTTTTCTTCCTAAGAAGGCTGAGAAAGCCACAGCTTCCACCACCAATCCTCACCACCTTCTATAGAGGAACTATTGAGAGCATCCTGAGCAGCTGCATCACTGTCTGGTTTGAGAATTGTACAATATCAGACCCCAAGTCCCTAGAATGGATAGTGAGGACAGCTGAGAAGATCAGAATTCTATTTGCACTACCCGGTGTCCTCAAACCCTTGAGTGTCGACTTCCAAGTCAAGTCCATTCTTTGCGTTCTTGGAATTGACACACGCCATGACGAACTTTCTGAATTGATACAGACTCTTTAGTGGAGTCTGTTGATGTTTGTTTTAAAGGTTTTTTTTGTCATTGATGTTAAGCAGTGTCTTCTCAGGACAACATTTTTTTCACCCCACATTTAATTAATAATATTTTAAAAAGATTTGTTTTTGCTTTTAATGTCATTTTAAAGGAAATCTATATTTTTAAGTAAATATTCTTCTAAATATGCACATGAAGTGCTTCATACTTTTTACAATAATAATCATGATGCTTTTTTACTGTTTGTGTAATACTAACAGTAAAATAATAGATTGGAATGTGGAAATAATAGCTGGAATGTGGTTGTGAATTTCTGACTGAAATAAAGCTGCTCATCAGTGTTCGTACACCCGCGGCTCGTACTTTCACGTACACAGTTCACTTTTCACTTACAAAAGGCAGCATTTTGATCAAAAGGCTGATAAACGCGTGATTTATCGATAAAACATGATTTATCGATAAAAATGCAGACATACTCCCCCCAGTAAAGCCTTGCATCTTGCAATAATGCAGATCAAACATAATACACCTGTCCATAAATAAAAAGCAATATTTAAGTATATACACGAAATGTATTTCACTTAAATATTACAGTTTAAAACAAGGAAAGAAGATGTGCTGAGCTTCAGTTCATTGTGATGCGGACTAAAGGTCTAGGAAGGAAATGGGTTTAATTATTTTAAAAATCTTAATATATTCAGTAAATTTATGAATTACACTCAAAGTATCAAATCCAACTAGGAAGTCTGATTTAATTGATACCATTAAACATATTTTTTCTATTTGTTTTATGTTTTGCTGTAGTTTGTCTGCAGTTTTATCGATAAATCTGTTCATATCCACGTTTATCAGCCTTTTGATCAACGGCACTTTGCAAAAGGCAGTGTTTATTGTTTACTGTATATTTAAAGCACATACTCACATTCATCATTAAAGATCTATTGTAAAACAAAAACAAAATCATGTTTGATTCAGCATTGGAAACAATATTGTTTTATTAACTTTATTAATAATTATACACTTTTTTTTAAAACATTCTCTTTATTGAGTTTTAACATTGGCACAACATTTCAATACACTTTATTTATCCCAAATGGTACATAAGAAAATTAAAAACAAACAATTAAGGAGGAAAGCAAAAAAAAAAAAAGGGGGGGGGTTTTAAACCAAAACAAACTAAAACAATAAATAAATAATAATAATAATAATAATTTTTAAAAATACCATAAATAATAATAACAACAACAACAACAATAATAATAATAATAATAATAATAATAATAATAATAATAAAGGGGGTTAAGGTCCCACTACTGCTTTTTTGTGGAAAAAAATAATAAAAGGCTTCCATGCTGTATAAAATTTTTCAGTTTTTTTGTTTCCAATTGAGCAAAATTTGCCTACGTGCTAAGAGTACCACAAATTCAAGCACTGTACACTGACCCTTGGTCAGCGCCACTTTTTCACTACCTACACCAAAAATAGCTAGTATTGGGTCTGGGTCCAATGGTTTTCCCAACACCTCTGATAATAGTTGAAAAACTGAAATCCAATAGTTACTGATGTTGGGGCTGTTCCAAAACATATGACCTAGTGATGCTGGAGCTTGACCACACCTGTCACATTGCGGATCCACTGAGGGAAACATTTTAGAAAGCTTTAGTTTGGATATGTGAAGTCTATGTAAGATCTTAAATTGTATGAGACCATGCCTAATACACACTGAGACTGAATGAACCTTTTCTTGTGCTTCATCCCATTGCTTTTCTGTAATATCTATTCCAAGGTCTTTTTCCCATGCCTCTCTTAAATGTTCTAATGAAACGTCACATTCTAGCTGTGAAAGTTTATTATATATAATGGATATTCCTCCTTTAATAAATGGACTTTGTAAAAACAGTGAGTCCATATGTGTGGTTGGCGGCTCGTTAGGAAATGACAAAAAGTTTTTTTGAACAAAACTGCGGGTTTGTAGATATTTTAAAAAGTGTGAGTTAGGTAGATCAAATTTCTGCTGCAGCTGCTGAAATGATGGAAAACAATTATTAATATATAGATTTTGGAAAGAGCTTACACCTTTATCAGACCAAGTCTGAAACCCTGAGTCAGTTTGAGAAGGGAGAAATGAATGATTAGCAGTTAAGGGGCTTAAAATGGAACATGGCTGCCAGTTAAAATGCCTTCGTATCTGTTTCCAAATTTTAAATGAATTAGAAACCACTGGATTGTTCAATCGTATTGGAAAGGGGGTAGACAAAGCTGAGTGAACTAATGCTGGCCAAGAGGAAGGTGAACATGATTTATTTTCCATATCACACCATTCTATTAACCTCTCCTTTATTCCAAATGATAGTGCTCTTATGTTTCATGCCCAATAGTACAGCTGAAAATGAGGTAAAACCATCCCTCCTTTCGGCTTAATCCTTTGTAAGTATGTCTTCTTAATTCTAGGGTTCTTTTTGTTCCAAATATATGAAGTTATTAATCTGTCCRAATTCCTAAAAAATGATTTATTAATATAGACTGGGATACACTGAAAAAGAAATAAATATTTGGGCAAAATACTCATTTTCACCGTATTAATACGGCCTGCCAAAGAGACAGGGAGATT
>QMIH01003388.1:52179-63592 GCA_003987875.1 Clarias batrachus | reverse complement strand
ATTATTATTGTTGTTGGTGTTGTTGTTGTTGTTGTTGTTATTATTGTTCTTATTATTACAGGAGTAATAATTGACCTGTGTAAGTTTTTTCTTTGCTTCAATGTGAAGATCAGGACACCGAGAAGAATCACTGTCAAAGCACTAAAGCCCACAGTCATGAAGAACACAGCAGGAGAGTCTGAACCGTATTAAAGGAAACAATTAAATCATTAAACCTGCATCATATTTTAAAAATGTATAGAAATGTTTGAAAGAACAAACCAATGTACCTGTTTCTTTTTCCTCAGGATTTTTCTCATGTTTTATTTTGCCTGAAAAAAAATACAAGCTCATTTATCTCAAATAACTTTTACTGAAACTTTGTATAAACTTAAATTTTAAAAGTAAAACTTTAAATTTACCTTTCACATCTAAAGAGGTCGAGTTACTGAAGGTCATTTCCTCACCGTATCCGCAGTAGTAGAGTCCTGTATCAGAGACATCTACTGCAATAATGGTGAGAGACGTGTTCTTGGCATAAACAGACATCACTATTCTTTTATTTTCTTTAGAGAAGTAACAGTTTTTTGCTGGAGACATTTCAAAAAACTTTTTACATGCAAGATGAAGTGGAACTGAATGACTCGTGTGTTTAAACCAGAAGATGAAATTTGCAACACTTGGATCATGTTCACACCAAATAGTGACTTTATCTCCAGGTTCTACCTCTAAAGTTAAAGAGCACTGAGATTCTGAGAGCAAACCTGTAAAACACACACACACACACACACACACACACACACACACACACACACACACACACACACACACACATATTGTTTATAATGCATCACATTGTCTGTGTTTTTCTGAAATTTAACAAGAATTTATGAAAATGATGAAGATCACTAAGACTTACCCATGACACAGAGAACCACAGGCAGAGCTTTAATCTGAACCATTGTTTATCAGCCGAGAGACAAAGGGGAAATGAACTGATGGGTAAAAATAATGCTGGTGTGTGGCAGAATGCAGGGGGTGTGAACATGCAGATCACAATGCTTTAAAATGTCTACAATGAACTTCTTTCTCAGTTCTTTACAAAAGCCTGGATAATCTCTATTTCTCACAGCCATCACGGCAAGTCAATCAAGTTTACTACTACACACATTAATATAATGTAACGAAGAGATGGAGAGTTTACTATGAATACATTATAAAGTTTTAGGATAAAGTCTTTACTTGAGATGAATAAACAACTGATTGATTTATAATC
Organism: Clarias batrachus; assembly: GCA_003987875.1. Taxonomy (NCBI): domain Eukaryota; kingdom Metazoa; phylum Chordata; class Actinopteri; order Siluriformes; family Clariidae; genus Clarias; species Clarias batrachus. The sequence continues at coordinate 62,337 of QMIH01003388.1, read as the reverse complement.
AACACAGATTTTTTAATTTCTGACTTTATCATATATTTTATTCAGATTATTTCTTCAGTCTGCATTGTTCTGCTTTCTCACTCTAATGTGTTACAGAGGAAGAGAGTTTTACTCGGTGTTTACTGCGGTATCTTACACTGACCTGTTTTTAGTAAACGAATCAAACAAATGTAACTAATGAACCTATTTTAACTTTACTGATTAGCAAAATCTATCTATATGATCGAAAATAAAAAATCAGTGTATATGATTATCAATCATGTGAACTGCTCTAGAAATGTTGAAAAGCAGTTCACATTTCAAGATTCTTATCTTGCACATTAAACTGATATAAAGTAGTGTATGAGAGCAGGCAGGAGTCAGAAGCAGACGAACCACAAATGAGTATCAGTTTTCACAGTTCAAATGCAGAGACAGCCATGTGTGCAAATATACCAGGTGTGAGATCTGTGGGTTTAAAAATGTTCAAACCATAAAAATCAACAGTAGTTACATGCGTACATATGTGTGTGTGCATGTGTTAAGACTTGTGGTTTAAGAGCTGGCTTTACATGAGATTGCACAAAACAGGTTGAAATTACTCAAGGAAAACTATTTCATTATTGTCCTCAAAGTTGGTCCGGAAAATATTTATTTAGATACCATTCACTTTTGAATAACCTGTTACAGATTTATATTTGTTATGAATCACATTTATAATTAAAAAAAAGTTTTGCCCTTTCATCAACACTGAAAATTCCACAAAGTGTAAACAGCAACTGGCCAGTACGAAAACAACCAAGGATTTCCAATGCTTTCTGGGTTTTGCAAATTTCCACAAATTTCTAGAAAAATCTTTTTTTTAAACCAAGAATGATTTGACAGACTATTAAAAGCCTTCACGAGTGCACCTGACCAGGTGACCAGTCTAGACAGTTTTTTGTACAGGTGGATGGGTTGGACAAAAGGGAGTTGGAGCCATATTATCACAGAGATTTGGGGAGAAACCAAAGATGCATCCAATAGCCTCCATACCTCGGACTAACCCCAGCACAAAGAAACTATGACAACATAGAACTGTTGGGAATAAAATTAACACTGGAAGAATGGTGACACTAGTTTAAAGGAGCAGATCACCTAGAGACTAGAGTAGGTGCACTACCAGCCAATCAGAAACTGGAGGTGGGCACATTTTCTGTTTCTGGATTGGCTCCGCTATTCTCAGTTTCAAGTTTGAATTCACGGCTGGAAGCTGCATCATTGCCTACGCTATCATTACTATTTTATTTTTATTGGCATTATGTACATTTTATGTTTTTTGTTAGGTTGTTTAAAATTAAGTACTTAGTTTAACCTATATAATGTATTGTCTAATGTGTTATTGCTAAATCTTATGTACTCCACTTCTGATATAGTGCTCCGTAGCTCTACGCCTGTTTTCAGAGTCTAGAATCAACGACAACAACCAAAAAAAATGGAGGGTTGTGCCAAGTAAGGCATTAGGTATAAAATCTGTGTAAAGTCATGTGTGACTTGGATAGTCTACTGTGGTGACGCCTTGACCATAAAGTGTACTTTTTGGGATTTGGCCAGAAGCATGCTACTGCTGCAATAAGAACATATTCATGGTATATTATTTGTGTATTTGTAACACAGTAAAAATGCTGCAACGTACTTATAATACGTTAAATATGTATGTGACTGAATTTGCCCTAGTTCACATTGTTGGTATGGATGTTTTGGATCAACGGACCTTTGCCTGTTTATTGACCTCTGCCTATGATTTTTTCCAGTCAAATTTTACCTATAATTGTGTCAGCCAACACATTCCTAACAACAAGATTAACTAATCACATCTTTGATTCAGTACTTTGTAGAATTATAATAAGAAGGATTTAGACCTTTTGCAGCTTTTGATCAGGCAGGAAAAGACACAAATAGCAGATTTAACTGCCATTCTCAGCTCTCTCTATACATGGTTTATAGGGGTGAAGGCTGGGTTTTGGGGCCAATCAATGACAATCAGACTTCAGAGAGATCCATAGTCACTCCAGCATTGTTTTGGTTCTGTATATTTTAGATCAGTGTTATGCTAAAAGGTGAACCTTCACCCATTCTAAGGTTGTCTGCACCCTGAAATAGGTTTCTTCGTCGACCACACTGTATTTGCCTGCATTACCGTATACCTTAATTCTGAACATATTTACCGTACATGCTTATTAGAGACACCCCATTTGCATAAAGTTGTTTACCCATTTGATGAGTAGTCCACTTTTATGGCACGTGTTACTTGCAATTTGTCGGAAAGAGGTTTTCCACATCAGACCTAAGAACGTCTTTCTAAGATTGTTTTTCTTTCTATCAGGTTCTTCCAACTCCAATTATCCCTGCCACAGATAAAACCACAAAGCCCAATAATGAGTCTCTTATTAAATTTACCCCAATGATATTGACCCCCCCCAATATAATTGGATATTTATCATTTTTGTTCAGCTGCAGATTTATGATATGAAAATAATTGCAGCAATCTGATCAGTAATAGTCAATGTTAGTGTAATATATTCTGACCTTTTTCTCTCCCTATCATGCCTTTCACCTCTCACTCTGCTATTTGTGCTTTTTAACTAGTGACAAGTGATTGAGGTCACCATGTGTGCTTTCACACCAGTGTGAATTTAGTTACATCGAGTCTCATGTCACATGAAAAAGCACAGTTCTGGTATAATTATAAGGTTTGCTGATGACACCACTATTCTGGGCTTCATCATGGGCGAAGATGTGACAGGCTACAGACATGGGGACGGAAACAGTAACAACAATAAACTCTGCCTTAAACTCACAGAGATGATCAAGAAGATGATCATGGCCTACATGAGGTTGGCTTTGCCAACTTTAACATCAACATCCACTGGCTACTTTCCATTCTGAAGTGTACTTCACTGGGTGCTCCCTGCTCCATTTGCAGGGAATGTCGGTGAAGGGAACTTCGCTTGACAAAACTCCACTATTCGGAACACCCTGCAACATCACCAGCGTGGACGATTCCACGTAAAGGACATTAAATATTGAATATTTATTGAAACAAAAACTGATACCATTATAAAGCATCCTGTTGAAAAGTGTACAACTTATAAACAAATTATTGATGAATAATAGTAACCGATTAAGTCTCGATGAACATTTTTTTTTTACAAAATTTCTGGCCTATATGATACTAAGGATTTCTTGATTAAATTAAAATGTACATTTTAGCTTCCTTTTAATATGTCATCGTCCTCTATAATAATGAGAAATACAGAAACACTTTGTCGAGCTCCATTTGTTTTGAGAGAAACAAAAATTTTTTTTTCACACTCTAGCGAGACGCAATGACTTTCATTCCCTTTTCCAGTGAAGTGAAAACCTGCTGTTCACTCGTTCTCTACACAGTTTCCTTTGAACTGAACATTTTTACTCTCTGAAGTTTGGAATCACACTCAGCATGGATGTTACGGTTTCCTCTTCAGCTATTACACTTGCTCTTGATGTCTAGAGGAGATAGGAAGCTGACATAGGAAAAAAAAAGAAAAGAAGGAATGTCAATATGATAAAGGCCTTTATTGGTCACCAGTGACGGCTGGTGTAAAATATATTTTTGGGGGACGCAAACAAAATTAAAAATAAACTTTTAATACTCGCCTGTAAATAGGCATTTATCAGGTGATTAAGCATCATTACTACTAGTATAAATAAAGGCATGACTCACATCACATCCAGTCAGCAGCTCCGCTTGCCATAAGAAGTGCTGGAAGACTCGTTGAGAATGGTCAAATCACATGAGCCCAAATATTTAAAAACAATATTGATTATTACTTTTAACTATCTATGCATAATAATATTTTGTTGGTAGAATTATTCATGAGAAAAAGCTATGTCGCTGATTTGAACAGCTGGATAGTCATTAATTTAAAATAAATCTTTACAAAGGAGGTCCTGGAAATTTTATTTTACACTTATAAGGGGCCGCCTCAAGAGGGCACTGTTGTGTATGTTAGTGTGTTGTAGTTTGTTGGTCGACTCAGTTTCCCAAAAGGCTCCTCGGTCAGGTGATGAGAGTGCTCACCTGAACCGAGGCAGCTCATTAAACATCTTATAAATAGCAGTTTGTTCTGGGAAACCGGGTTGTAAATTATCACTGTCAAGTGGGCATTCCTTTTTTGGTTTGGTTCAAGTGCTTTGAGTTTTATATTTTAGTTATATTATTTAAACCTTTGTTTTCAAGCGTGTTCTATTATTAGTTTTCTTTATATTCTTTGTGCTGATTGATTCATGGAGCTGTCTTGTTCAGTGTTTAGTTAGGCTATGTCTCCTCCTATGTAAGTACTGTTCTGTGTATCCCCAGTGTCGGTCTTCTTGTGTAGTTCTTTGTCTGTTGGATCTGTTTAGATCAGGGGTGTCCAAATCCAGTCCTGGAGGGCCAGTGACCAGCACAGTTTGTAATTCACCAACACCTGAACACACCCACTGAACCGAGTAATTAACATTAGTTAAATCAGCTGTGTTTGAGAAGAAGAATCACCAAACTGTGTTGGACACGGGCCCTCCAGGACTGGATTTGGACACCCCTGGTTTAGATGTTTGTAGCCACATGAATGGTTAGCCGCTAGCAGGATTAGCTGCTAGCAGGGTTAGCTGCTAGTGGTTTTGGTTGCTAGTAGGGTTAGCCACTAATGTAGATCAGCCTCATGTGTGCCTTGCCCCTTGTGTTCCGGTTCCCCTATTAGGTCAGTACTAACCCGGTTAACCACTAACTCCCTTAGATACTAACCCTGTTAGGTCAGCACCCCGTACATTAGTATTCAGTGTAGCTATTAATCCAACTAACCCATGCTGTCTCTGGCCCTGTCTCGTCCCTTAGTTGCCCTAGCCATGTAGTTTCCAGTTCCCGTCTCCAGTCCCAATGTGTCTTTAGTTAGTTCCAGCTCCATGTCTCCTTGTGTCAGCTCTTAGTCCCTGTCTGTTAATAAGAGCCTGTGTCCGCTATTATGTGCCTGAGTGCAGCCCTGAGTTATTATTTGAGTTTGGCGTTTTAGTTTCTTTGTGTTTGTTACCAAAATAAAAGGACTATTTCTGTTAAACCCCTCTGCGTGTATTCCTGCCCTATTCGCCCACTGCAACTATATCAGCCAGTCTAACACCATTCAAAACGTAGCATTTGTCCAAGATGTCTTTTTGCTAAAGCATTAAGATTGCCACTTACTGGGGATAAGGGGCCTTGAAACACCTGAATTCATGTAAAAAAATGTAAATGAAACATGCACTGGCCACACTTTGTTTATTTAGTTGTTAAATCGTGGCTAAATCTTCTTGACCTCATGGACCATAGTATGTCAGGCCTTCCTAGATGCTCTCCATGGGTTTTTTTAAAGATACTCAAGTGGCTTGCCATTTACTTCTCCAGTGGACTACCTACATGCAAATTGGAAACACCAGTTGGCCAATTCTGCATGTCTTCGGACTGTGTCAGGAAACCAGAGAACCTTGAGGAAACCCACCAAGTGCAGGAAGAAACTCCATGCACACAGACCCAACATGGGAATCATCCTGAATACAGGATAAAGCGGTTTAGAAGATGAGTGAGAGAGTGTATTATGCTTTCTCTGGAGAATAAACAAACCTGGCAGATTGTTTTAAACACAGAACTGAGTTCATGAAAGTCTTGGGCAGTGGCAGACTGGCCATCTGGACAGAGTTTTCCAGATGGACCACTGACCAACATAGGCAAGCCCAGTCAGCATCTAAATATATTTTAAAAAAATGATAAACCATAATATTGCATCTCTTTTTTTACCCAGATAAATGTGTGTCAATCGCACACATTCGTGCGATTGCGTGTCCCTGGTCCTGGGTATGTCTATAGTAAAACAACTAAATTATAACACTCAGAAAGAACTTTTTGTTTGGGGTAAAGGATGTGCCTTTACTTTTTTTTCAGCAGAAACTCTGTTTTACTTATCAATCCATGACTTTTCATGAATATGTAAGACTTATTGACACCTGCTGACTCATATTGATGTGTCTGTTGTTCAACACCTATATATTCAGATTCTTCACACAAAAACGTTTCTTTTGAGAGAAACAAAAACATAAAATATCACTACTGAAACATGCATAGAAATGCAATTCTTATGCCAAAAAAAAACTACACAAAACTTTTTATATTATATTATGACTTGAATGAAGTGGCTCACATCAGAGCTAGCTGTCGCACTGGAAAAGCAAGCATTTATTTAGCGAGTACGTATTTGAGTTTGTTGCATATCTGGGGCTTATGTCTGTATTTTTAGTGATAAATCTATTGATATCTGTGCATGTGTTGTGACAGTGAGCACAGCGTGTTCACGGGGCTCTTTATTTCAGTCATAAGTTCACAACCACATTCCAGCTATTATTTCCGGCTGTAATGATGAAATAATAATTCAATGCTGGACACAAACAGCAAAAAAGCATTATGATTACAATTATAAAATTGTTTGTGTAGAATCATGCAACAAGTCCTTTTCTTGGGGAAAGTTTCTTATGCGCATATAACAATATTTACTTAAAAATATACTGTAGATTTTTTTCAGAAAACATATTCACGAATCATGACATTTGCATGTTTAACACTATCAGATAGACTTAGGTGTATCTTACCTACTCCACTTTTAGAAATCCAAGAACTGCAGGTACGAACCAGAGAAAGGTTACAGCTCGTACTGAAGGTGAGTGATATCAGCTACCGAAGGTAACAAAAGCAAGACAACTTTAAAAGGCAAATACAAACAATTTCCTTTTTATTATACATAAATTGTATTGAATTTAAATACATAAATTCAGTAACAAAAAAGACAAAAAATCATGAGGACAATCAAAACAGGTAAATCAAACGAGTCAAGGGCAAATAAACAAAACGTAATTAAGACAGGGCTCACTACAGTGCTTACAGACTCAAGTTACAAACTGCTTTAATTCTTTAGGTCCTGCCATAAGAAAGCGCCACCAGAGTGTATCTTAGTATTTTTGCATGCTGTAGTGTCAGTTTTTGGAGTATTTTCATATGTAATCAATATACTTCCTTGAAGAATATATGTGCAATAAAAGGCAAGTAACTTGATAAATTGCTTAAAAGTGCAATAAACTACAAAAAGCTTTTAATTCTATTCTATTTTTCTAAATAGAAAAGTGCCACAAATGTCAACCTCAAACTTCAATGTATAAAGTTGCAGAAAATACTTTAAAACACCAAAGAATTCTTGTATTTATCTACGTCAACAAAAAGCAAGTTATGTAGTGTTAAAATAAAAAGTCCATGTCAGGATATTTTTTTAATAAAAAAGAGGAGAGCACTAATATATACAACACATGAACACAGGTAATCTGGAGTAGATGAGCAGACGGACAAATAATCATCCTCCTCCTCAGAGAGTGTTAAGAAACAAAGTCTCTCGGGCATGACGAGAGAGCAAGACAGAAGTGATGAAGATAGCAGAGAATAAAATACTGTGGATTTGCACCTAATGTAGAACCAGAGAATGCATGAGAAGACAAATCCCGGATGTTCATGACATCATTGAACACACACACACACACATCTCTAGATAATATGTGAAAGTATTCGCAAAGCTTTTTTGGGCATTTGCTGGAAACACACATACTGCATATGTATACAAGTATGTAAACCCTTTGGAATTTCATGTTTTTCTGCATTAATTTGTTATAAAATGTGATCTGATCACGTCTATAAAATGTGATCTTTCATGTCTTTATTGGACACACTCATTCATCATTCAAAATGGTAGTGGAAAAAGTAAGTGAACTCTTGGAATTAATAACTGGTTAAACAGCAACCCCCCCCCTATTACCATATCCCACTTCCTACAGAGTTTCAGCTAATGTACAGACACTCTCACATTACTCTGAACATTTTTTTTATTCGCTTGGGAATGCATATTCCCCTCAATGACTGCAAGCTGGCCACGCCCCAATGCAGCAAAGCAGGTCCAAATCATGATATGTCCTCCACCATACCTTACAGTTGGGATGATGTTTTTCTTAAGATATTAAGTGCCTTTTTACACCAGATGTAGTGCTGTGTGTTCTTTTCAAGTAGTTAATTTTTTAGTTTGATTAGTGCACAAAACATTTTGCCAATACCGCTTTGGTGTGTTAGTGTGTGTTTTATCAGTCACAGTAGCTCTAGTCCACACCTCCCAACTCATTTTCCTAATAAGACTCCAGGTATGCTAATGTCTGACTCCAATTAGCTTTTTTGAGGTCATTAACTCAAGGAATTTTCTCCCAAGGAAATGTACAAAGCATTTACAGCACTGGAACAAACTGAACGCCAGCTAGTTGGAGAAGTTGTGCATACAGTGCATCTGTGAGCCATTTAAAACTTTTACATCACTGATGCCAGTTTACATCAATTTTTCATTGTTTTCATGTTTGTTTTTTGTTTGTTTTGTGCAATATTTAGTTGACATAGCACCATGGGTCCTAAGAAGATTAGTAAGGACAGTTCCAGTTAATGTAGATGTACCCAACATATTATTTTTCACCACCTTGTCCAGAAACTGAGGTAATTGTTCACTGATTTGTATCAGTTTTCAATTAAAATGTGCGGTGACATGATGGGAAGTGAGGAAATAAACGAAAAAGTAAAACTAAAAATAATTCTTTTGTACATTGGTTGAAAACTGCAAGATTGACCAATCAAAAATGCTGTTACATTTCATCAGCCTAAAACGACCTTGGAAGATAAGAGAGCTGGTCATGTCATGTTACAACAAGTAACACTGCCACAAATTCATGCGTGAAATATGCAGGATGTCCATGAAAATTTATCACTGGTCATCATTTAAAGCAATTAACATTAATTAGTTGCCGCGTTCCATTTCAGAGGGTACTTTAAACAGTTATCACCCGCTCTCTGGTGGGAAATGTCAATTTGATTTGGCTCAGAAATATTTGGGGTTTAGAAGCCACAGACCACTAAAGATTTATGTTTGTTTTGAGCTTGACAGTGAATCTTGAACTCAGGTCATCATCTCACACCATCATCTGATTACTGTCCAGCTGCAGGATCTATCCACTGCTGAAGGAAAGCTTTACCTGTGAGGGTCTGACATTATAAAGTGGGGCAATAACGGCACAGTAATGATGTACACTCTGCATCTCACTGCTCGGCACTCTGACGAGCTGCAACATATCCACTTCTTAAAAAAGCTGTGTTCAAAAAAAGGAAAAAAAAAAATCTTGTATTAATATAAATAACATTTTATGTGACAAACATTAAAGTAAATGTTTATAAATAACTAAACTCTAAATAACATACGACCACAATAGAAAAAAAGAGGAAATTCCAACCTTTAATTCAAGTGCATTTATTCAATGGGAAAACAAATCCTACATTACAAAATAATTCTTTTACATCAAATCATGGATGCCACAATTATTAGCACCCCTGATGTTTAATACTTTGTACAACCCCCTTTTGCCAACAAAACAGCACCTAATCHTCTCCTATAATGTTTCACAAGATTAGAGAACACAGAAAGAGCGATCTTCCACCATTCCCCTTTGCACATTGTCTCTCAATCACCCAGTGACCTAACTCCTCTCCTCTGCACTCTCCTCTTCAGCTCACTCCACAGGTTTTCAATGGGGTTGAGAGACACCCTGTGCCAGATGCAGCAAAACACCCCCAGAAGATAACAGAGCCTCTTCCATGTTTCACAGTAGGGACAGTGTTCTTCTCTTGATATGCTTCATTTTTCCGTCTGTGAACATAGAGCTGATGTGCCTTGGCAAAAAGTTCCATTTTTGTCTCATCTGTCCATAGGACATTCTCCCAGAAGCTTTGTGGCTTGTCAACCTGTAGTTTGGCATATTCCAGTCTGGCTTTTTTATGATTTGTATTCAACAATGGTGTCCTCCTTGGTCGTCTCCCATGTAGTCCACTTTGGCTCAAACAACGACGGATGGTGCGATCTGACACTGATGTTCCTTGAGCATGAAGTTCACCTTGGATCTCTTTAGAAGTCTTTCTGGGCTCTTTTGTTACCATTGGGATTATCCGTCTCTTTGATTTGTCATGAATTTTCCTCCTGCGGCCACGTCCAGGGAGGTTGGCTACAGTCCCATGGATCTTAAATTTCT
>QMIH01003388.1:34239-44928 GCA_003987875.1 Clarias batrachus | reverse complement strand
GTGGGGGTGATGCAGATGCTGAGTGACTCTGAAAGGAGCTGTGTCGAGAGGAAAGTGTGTGTGGAAATACCAGATAAAACGAACAAAGAGTTCAAGAGACAGAACAGGACAAGGAAGATCAGGGAAGGAAGCGCGTGTGTGTGTAGAAATAGAAGAGCGTGTTGGTGTGTATAGATCTGTGCAGTTTACTAAAATTAGATTTTTGCCTTCAAACATTTATGTGATCAGTACTTTATTACTTATAGTTACATAAAAAAAAATCACTGTTTAATACACATTAAAATCAGACAAAGTTATTGAGTAATAGTGTTTCGTGACTGTGATCTCTATATTGACCAAAAAAAATATGATTATAATTTTTTTCCATAATCAAGCAGCCCTGAGAGTCTGTAAACTGTGTGTGTGTGCATGCGTGGGCACTCGTGTGTGCGTGTGGGAGTATACTGGATTGTGTGTACACACGATGTCTGGCGTATAGATGTGTGTGTGTGTGTGTGTGTGTGTGTGTTGGTGTAGTGTATGTGTGCACACATGTGCATGTGTGGGAGTATATTGTATTGTGTTTTTACACTATAGATGTGTGTATGCTGTAATAAACAGTGTGTTCACTGTGTGTGAGCGTGTGTGTGTGCATATTGGATTGTATGTGTACTCTATAGATGTGTGTGTGTGTGTGTGTGTGTGTGTGTGTGTGTGTGTTTGTGTGTGTGTGTGTGCGCGTGTGTGTGCGCGCGTGTGTGTGTGCGTGCGTGCGTGCGTGCGTGTGTGTATGCAAGTGTGTGCAATAAGATGAGGCTTTGTGTAATAAGTGTGTGTCATACAACTACAGTTACAGGTCACACACTTTACCTGGCTCCTTCTTTGTTCTATGAAGTATGTATCTCTTTAAGCGATCAACACACGTTCTATTCAGAAAGTTCTTCCAGTTAGCAGGATTGTTGTTTGCAGGATTCCACTTCTCTGTAAAATTCTTCGCTCGCTCATCTACTGCAGTCCAGGTCACAGCGTCCAGATCCAGACTGATGAAGTCCTTTCCATTGTATATGGACTTATCATATCCTCTAGTGACGCCGTTATCATCAATCTCACAGCCGTACACCCTCTGTAGTGTATTAACACCTTCTGTAACTGTAGTAACACACACACACACACACACACACACACACACACACACACACACACACACACACACACACACCTTTACAATGACTACAATCTACTAGATAACAAACACACTTACAGCATTTCTGTGTGAGTTGAGATCAGAGTACAATATGAGTGAACCTGAGTGTGTGAGCATCAGTGTCAATCTGAGACAAAAATAAATAAATAACCAGAAGAATATAACAATGTTTAATTTCTATATAAATGTATATTCTTTAAAGTTTTATGACTGAATAATATCCGTAATGTTGCTTCTGGGCCAGAAATGCTGTTCATGCGTATAATAATAATAATAATAATAATAATAATTAATGAGATAATGTAATAAACATCAAACTTTCAAAAATATTGTGGTGTAAAATATTGTTATTAACAGAGACATTTCTCTGTGCTTTGGGAAGTATGTGAAATAAAGATGATGAATATTTTATGAGAATTATTTGGGAAGTGAAATCGTTTCTAAAATGTGATGGGTTTCAGGCACAGGCAGTGAAATGATCTAAACCAGTGTTTCTCACCCCTGCTCCTGGACGACCCCTTGTCCTGCATATTTTGAAAATAAAAAACGCCTTACACATCTTAGCAATTAAGAATGAAAGACCTTGCTCAAGGGCCCAACAGTGGCAACTTGGTGGTCGTGGAGTTTGAACCTGAAACCTTCCAACCCATAGTCACATCACTGTGAAGGAATTTTGTTCAACTCTCCTTTGCAAAATTGTTTTAATTCAGTCACACTGGAGGGTTTACCCTGTTTAAGGCCATGCCACAGCATCTCAACTGGAATCAAGTCCAGACTTTTACTAGGAAAAACCCCAAAACTTAACCCCATTGAGAGGTGAAATTGCTGGTGTGTTTCGGCTCATTGTCCTGTTACATAACCCAAGTGCACTTAAGCTTTAGCCCCAGATCATCAAACTAACACCACCTTATTTGACTTTTGGTATGATGCTTATTTTATGAAACACTGTGTTAGTTTTATGCCAGATGTAACAGAACGCACGCCTTATGTGCCCAAAGATATGCACAAAAGTCTTGGTGCATATAAAACAAAAGTCCATATGTTTTTTGATAAATGTGAGACAAGCCTTTGTATTCCTTTTGTCCGCAGTGGCATATGTGCCCTCTGCAGGTGAGCGAAGGAGGAGGGCCACAGAAAGAGGCCTGGCTGGTGAGCTGTCTCCGTTAATGGATCCCAGGCTTCTCTCCGTGCTATAAAACACAGCGGAGAGTGTAGCTCGGGGTTTGTTGGGCAACTGGACTTCTAAAGCAGAGTGTGCGCTAAAACGCAGAACAGCGGCGATGCGAGAGGGGCAATGTAACGAGCTTCAGGGACCTCAAAGAGCGAGTGGAATTTGCCTTTAATCACTGTAGCCAGAAGCTCACTACCACAACGTCTGCGGTTCTTCAACTCTCACACGGAGCCCGATTATCATCACCAAGCCGCCGAGGAGGAAAAGGAGGTACGTGTTACAGATGCTATTCCCAGCCATGGAAAGCCGCCCAGTCGCCGGACGTCACAGAGGACGCCCATCTGCGGCCGCGCCCACATAGAGAGCTAAGAGGAGTCGATATGGCCACCCCCCCCCTTTCCATCTCCATTTTTCTTAAATAAAGGACCTTTTTTCCCGTAAACCTTTGCCTCATGTCCATACTTTATGGTGATGCTCTTGCAAAAAGGGTTGACCCCATTACAACATGTATATTCTATTGATCTAAAGTGTGTGAAAAACTGTTCTGGTGGCACATCAGTCATGCAGACTGCAACACAGTAGTGTTCAATTCAAAATAATAAGAATTCAGAATGCACATCACTAGTGTGTGTACAGAGTAGAACCAGTGTGTGTGTGTGTGTGTGTGTGTGTGTGTGTGTGTGTGTGTGTGTGTGTGTGTGTGTTAGTGATGAAAGCTCTGATTGTGTTTCACCTTTAATTTGATTAAGCTTGTCTATGAGCCAGTCCCGTTGAAACTTCACACTTCGGGTCTCTTTCTCCCAGTGAGATGAATCATTCTCGACCTTCTTGATCCACTCTGTGTTTGGGGTCATATTGGCTGTGTTGCTGTCATAGTACATAAACTCCTCTCCATCCAGCAGAGCAACAGAAGTGAAACGGCTCCCCTGTGTGACCATAGTGTAACTGTACTCCAGAGTGTGTGTGACTGTAAAAGTAAAACATGTTTTATGAAATGTAACTATTAATTTGTATAAATGAAACAGAATTATAGAAAATACACCAACACCTAAGAACTGAGTTACAGAATTGCAGCTGCATCTGTCAGTTATCTTTACCACTGAAGCAGTGAGCATTAACAGTGAGATTTACGCACTTCATGTCCAGTAGGTGGTGCTGTGACAGTGAATCAAATGGAACACTAAGGCAAATAAAGGAAAACATGAAATCCATTAAATGCATGCAGCAGACAGATGTTAGACAGATGCAAGGTCAACTGTAGAACCTCACGTTAGCCACACTGAACAGATTTAAGCCAGGTGGTGCTTGTATACACTCTAATAACCCCATTCTACTGAGGCGAATTTGTTACCGAATCTACACCCATGCAAATCTGTTACAACCTCTGGAGAGCTCAGTAGAGGCCAGTAACAGCTCATCGCTGAGTCTTTTGGGCTCAGTGTGAGTGCTGTCGTGGTTGTTAGTGTTGAGAGCAAAATCGGAGCATGTTAAAAATTTTCGGGTGGTGCCTCGGTAACTCCGTGGTATCAACTCTTAAGTGCCATTTTCGAGTCATCACCTAGCATTGGTATCACCTCCTTACCTGATCGGCAGCCTTCAGCAGGCAAAAATCCTCTTATTAAATGTAGATGAAAATAATGACAAAAAGAACGAAGTATTATTTTAAGGAAAATTCAAGGATTAATATGATATACTGTATCACATGCTAAAGTCCGACACACAACAGACATGTTTTAATCTAAATGTTTATGTTTTAATAATTTTTCGTAATTTCATAATAAATTATAACAAATTTATCATCTCATTTTTGTCAATATTCAAACATTAAGTGACACTAGGGATGAAAACTACTCAAGAAGAAAAGCAAAAAGCAAGTATAATAATAATAATAATAATAATAATAATAATAATAATAATAATAATAATCACAGCATTACTACTACTACTACTACTACTACTAATAATAATAATAATAATAATAATAATGAATAGAGAAATTAGAGTCAAAGAAGAATCATTATTGATACAAATAAAGGGGAGAAGAAAAGAACAGATAGAAATATTGAATATAAAGAGGGATTCTGCTGCATGTACTGTATGATTTGGTATCTCTCTCTCTCTCTCTCTCTCTCTCTCTCGCTCCCTTGCTCTCTTGCTCTCTCTCTCTCTCGCTCCCTTGCTTGCATGCACCTGCAATTTTCTCCTTATCATGTTTGTTAGGCTTTTTAGTCTAATGTTTTTATGAATATGAAAAGTGCTATATGATTAAACTGCAATATTTTAATGTCACTGTAAATACTGACATATATTCCCCTCTTTGGATAATACACTCACTGCCCTCACAAACTCTTTAGTGCTCCAGCTGATGTGTAACTTTGCTGCAGTCTGTAAATGCATTTAAGTATAGATAAAAATGAATACGTGGGTAAATAATAAAATTGGGTAATGAATGAATAGGTAAATTAATAAATAAGATAAAATGAAAAAATGAAAAATAATTTCAGTTAGTAATTTGACATTATTTAGTACATAATAGTATAAATAATAAGAATAATAAATACTATATAATAGTATAATAAAAAGTTAAATTTTATTTTTTTATTTTTCTTCAATCTCTGTGAGCATTTATTATTTAAATGCACTTTAGTGTTGTAACTTTTTTCATTATTATTATTATTTGGAAAGTTTGGTCATAGAGCTGCACCTTAAACAGTAAAAATATGCACTTTGATGCGCAATAGTGTTGAAATAAATGAATGTTCTTGCACTCATGGTGCTCGGAACGGAGGTAACTTCTGCTGCTCTCACTTGGGGTGGAACACAATTCTTTAGAAAGTGAAAAGAGCAGCTCATAAAGACCAGCTTAAAATCTAACATCTTCTACTAATACAGTACATTCTCTTCGCATGTCAATTATAGATTAAAGATTTTATAGAAGATCTCTGAGCTGAAAGCATGTGTATGACAGTGCCTTGCAAAAATAATGTAACTTACATCCACAAATGTAAATGTATTTAATTGGATTTTAAGTGTTAGATGAGCACAAAGTGGCACGGAAGGGAGGTGATAAATGGTTTAAAAAATGTTTTAATTAAATATTTGAAAAACATGGCATTTGTAAAAACAAAACATTTGTGTTCAGAGTCAGTACTCTGTAGAACCACAGTTTACTGCAATCAGAGCTGCAGGTCTTTGGAGTTCTGTCTCTACCAGATACCTGCACATCTAGAGAGTGACATTTTTGCCCATTCTTATTTGCAAAAAAGCTGAAGAGCAGTCAGATTGGATGGAGAGAGTCTGTGACCAGCAATTTTCAAGTTAGATTCTCAATTGGATGTAGGTCTGGACTCGTGACATGAATATTCCATTGTACTGTACATTTGTAAAAATGTTCTGACATTGATATAAAGTATGTTTCTACATTAATCTGATGGAAATTTTAGATTTCCTATACGAAAGTCTTTATTTTTACTTTTATCTTTACTTTCCTTAAAAGCGAACAGCACAGCCCCAGATGTTAAAACTATTCGTAATTCATTCACTCAAAGGATATTTCTACTATACCAAAGGTTCGCCGTGTCACATGACCTCAGAATGTACTGTACTGTAGCACCATCACTGTCTGAATAGCCTAATTTATATTTATATTATAATTTATAGATTATAATTCAAAATCTTGCTATTTCTATGTTAGATGTCTAAAATTATCGCTAAAACTATATTTTTTCGTATGAAAAATGGGGCGTTAACACATTTTTCAGATATACTGGTAACATTTTATGACAAGTATATAATACCTATCGCTTTAACACTAACTCTTCTGATTTCTGACTCTTTGATTTCACATTACTTATCAGCAAATATGTTGACTGTTAAATTAACCATTCAAGTTAAATAAAATGTAAAAAGATTATTATTAAACATAAACATATAATTTGTGTCACTTTGTGTTGGTCTATCACATGAAATCCCATTATAATACATCTGTATTCTGTATAACAGTTGTAACATGATAAAATGTGTAAAGGTTTACGGGATATAATGCATTCAAAAGGCAGTGTATCCCAAAATAAACTTCCTCAAAATGATGGAGCAAGTAGTTGTTGGATTACCTGATAACATCAGATAACATTTGCAGTGGTCCTGCCAAACTGAATTACACTTATTGTTTTATTGTATGATCAGTATTTAACACCTAATAAACCTTTGTTAATTTGAATGTGCAGATTTTAGTAGAAGAGGATTGACTGTTCTATTAAAAAACAGAGCTGCTGATTTGATTATTATTGCAGTATTGTACCACAATTTTATAAATATTCTGATATGCTTCTGCAACATTACAAACTTAAATGCAACGTGTGTGTGTGTGTGTTTGTGTGTGTGTGTGCACAGCCTCATTGCAGATGGTGCTAATATAATTCACGCAGATCCTCAACCAGAGTTCCCAGAACAAGGATCGCTGCTGCAGACTCTTGCAAAAGAAGATGATTTGCTAATCTAATGCAGGCTTGGTTCTTCACATTTGAACACACTCGCCCTTAACATTCCTCACAAGTGGTCAAGAGTTCAAGTGGTGTAAGATCTGGGTAATGGGACCATTACAGTCTTATGCAAAAGTTTAGGCACCCCTTGATAAATAACTGATTTTGGTGATTTTATAATTGAAAAGATGTTAACACAGTCTCTCTTGGAAAGGAAAAAAAAAGAGGCGGAACCTCTGAATGGTAGCAAAGCCGGAAGCAAAAGGGCTTGTCAGCTTACAGTTTCCACAGTGAAAAATGTAATTATGAGAAGGCAGTTCAGGGGAACTGTGGTGGTCAAAGAGAACTGCTCATATGCTGGTCAGAAAGACAGATCAAAACCCCCATATGACTGCAAAACACCTGTAAAAAAGAAGTGGTGGTTCACCGTTCCACTGTGCAGCGATGCTTCCACAGACAAGACCTTCGTGGAAATGTCAACAAAAAAAAACCTTACCTGCATCCTCATCATAAAATCCAACGTCAGAAGTATGCAACAGAACATCTACAGAAGCCTGATGTGTTCTATGGACTGATGAAGTTAAAATAGAACTCTTTGGCCACAAACAGCAAATGCCTGTTTGGAAAAAAAGGAGCAGCATTTCATGAAAATAACATCTGGCCAACCTTTAAGCATGAGGATGGATCTATCATGCCTTGGGGATTGTGTTGCAGCCAGTGTCATAGGAAACATTTCACGGGTGGAGGGAATGGATTCCACTAAATACCAGCAAATTCTGGAAGCAAACATCACACCATTTGTAAAAAAGCTAAAGCTGAAAAGAGGACGACTTCTACAACAGGACAATGATCTAATGATATAAACATACCTCGAAATCCACTGTGGAAAAACCTCAAGAGACGCAAGCTGGAGATTTTGGAACGGCCATCACAGTCCCCTGCTTTAAACATCATTGAAAATGTGTGGGTAGATCTTAAAAGAGCTGTGCATGCAAGACGACCAAAGAATATTACAGAACTAGAAGTTTTCTGCAATGAAGAATGAAGCTGCTATAAAAAGTGTTTGCAAGCTGTAAGTTCTGCCAGAGGAGGTGTTACTAAGTGCTGATTATGTAGGCTGCCCAAACTTTTGCTCAGTGCCACAATTTATTTATTTTTTTACCTTTGTTCAATTTATGACATAAGAAGTAACTATGGTTTCTGAAAATATTGTGCATTTATTTTTCATTTCCGAGAGAGACTGTTAACATATTTTCAATAAAAAAAAATCACCAAAATCTGTTATTTATCAAGGAGTGCCTAAACTTTTGCATAAGACTGTATGAGAATGAATATATTTTGCAACTTTTTTAAACTTGGTCCTTTTTCATGACCACTGAGGAGAAATAATACTCAATACGTATTAGTATTTTTTACTCTGTTGAAAGACAACAACAAATGCACAACACAACTTGCTTTTCACTGCTGGGAATAAGTGTGTCTGGAGCTATGCCCCATTGACAAACACACATGCATGCCCGAGATGCGTGAGTTTACAGTACTTTATATATATTTGGCGCATATCATATTATTAATTTTTCCTGAAAAGTTCCTGAAATTAATTATTGACCTGGAAATACTGCTGATTTTCCTTGTAGACATAATCTGCAGACAAATAATGGAATTAATCTGTCTTAATAAGTCAAAGTAAAAAGGTCAAAGTAGTGATAGCTATTTAAACCTTCCATAGGTAACCTTCCACCAGCTAACACAGGTATCCGATTCAATTTCTTTCCATTAAGTAGCAAATTCATTTACTGTTGGAGTTCGGGTGAGACAGTCATGTGATTTTCTATGTTTTATTAGCATTTGTCAATAATTTAATACTGAAATTAAATATCTTATACTTAGATTTTTTTCAGTATCTTTAAATTATATTGAAAACTAAAAAACCTAATTGCAGCACTGATACAGTTTACAGCGCTGCTTTATGCAGTTTGTATTTAGTGCTATCTATGATGCAGGTCTATTTTATTTCTCTAGTCTTTCTGTAAACGTGGAAATGCAAAGTGTGTGGTACCTCATGTTTATGAAGATCTGAGATTCTCAAACATTATAAGATTGACACAGATTACAGACAATGCCGTTTCTATGCATGCATCTATTTGAACAGACTCACAGACTATGAAACCCTTCCAATGTCTCATCTTGAGGCTATAGAAGAAAATTGTTTGGTCTGTCATTCTGTTTGGTCTGTCATTCTCTGCATTATCTCAGAAGCTGTCATGTTGCAGTTTAACATGGTCTTGCCCCAACCCCCAATATAGTTTATTATTCTTTTGAAGGGATTATCCCTGTTGACATCACTCATTGTCTTAAAGTGATAACTTTAACAAAAAAATATTTACATGAGCCAACTTGAATGACGCAATAACAGCATTTTCATTCAAGGTGACTAAACAATTGGAGGAAAGGCATATAAAAACTGAAGTCTGTTGACATTTTTCTTCCTCTCTTGATCGAATGCTGAGTTCCTCCTAATGAAACAACGTGGCAAATCCTAAGTGAGCAAAAGAACATTGTTGAACTTCTTGCACTTTATCACATTGCAAACTATATTGCTCATTATAACTTCAGGATATCTGAACAAAGGTCAGTACACCAAGTTTTCCTCCCTGAACGGATTTCCCGAAACATCATTACTTGGAAACATTATCCATAGTTGACCTGTTGCACTGTGGATTATGAGAATTGACACAAAACACAGCTTCCTTAAAAGAGTAGTCTGTGACACAAACTGCTACAAAAGCGTGCTGTGTCAGATCATCAGCTGGAGGAACCAATTTCAGACTTCACACAGCCTGCACTTGTGTCTACTCGAAAAGCCTTTTTTTTTAGTTACACATGCTTCAACACTTCTCATTAATGTCATCAAACAGGATTTTGCAGTGGCAGTGAAACAGAAGCACCAACATATTGACATTGTATAGACATACAGAATGTCCCACCTGCACTCTCTCACATACACAGGTATATTGTGGCCAGAGCGCACTGGCATGTTTATTCACGTTTACAGCTGTGTGTAGACATTAATCACATGTAAAACTTGCATGCACATACTCCTGCTGTAAAATAGTTAGAGGAGTCACAGTATTATCCAAAAGGAAATACAGGTCAGTATTTACAGTGACAATAAAATATTTACATTGAGATTAATCATATAGCACTTTTTATATTCATAAAGGCTAATAAACATGCTTAAGAGAAAAATCGCATGCCCACACGCACACCATGATTAACAATTATCCATGCAGCACAATCCCAGTTTATATTTGGATGTTCATTATTCATTTTCCTTTCTTCTCTCCTTCATTTGTATCAATAGCCATTCTCCTTTGACTGCGCTTTCTCTATTCATTATTATTATTACATTTGATTTTTGCTTTTCTTATTTTCATCTTTATGTTTGACTGTACAGCTAAATCTGTTTATTTGTTTATTTTATGTGTCACGTTCCGGGTTTGTGCGAGGCATAAATGCAGAGGATCCAGATGGTTCAGGGAAACGATATTTATTTATATTAAACATAAACACAAAACAGGGAAATAAATGAAACAAAACACTTTATATGAAAAGGAAACTAAAACACGTATAAACAAACAAGAGACATCCACCTTCAAACTAATTGTAACAAATACAAGACAAAAACTATAACTCAAACACAACTTATATAATGAAACTAATTATCAACTCGGATCAGGTGCGCGCCCACGTGACCTGACCGAGTTGTCAACCGGGAAATGAAGTCTAAATAAAAAGGACTACACACAAAAAACATAGGGCGCTTTGGCGCCCTCTAGAGGTTATCCCTGACA
>QMIH01003388.1:15325-33398 GCA_003987875.1 Clarias batrachus | reverse complement strand
CGAGGCATAAATGCAGAGGATCCAGATGGTTCAGGGAAACGATATTTATTTATATTAAACATAAACACAAAACAGGGAAATAAATGAAACAAAACACTTTATATGAAAAGGAAACTAAAACACGTATAAACAAACAAGAGACATCCACCTTCAAACTAATTGTAACAAATACAAGACAAAAACTATAACTCAAACACAACTTATATAATGAAACTAATTATCAACTCGGATCAGGTGCGCGCCCACGTGACCTGACCGAGTTGAGAAACCGGGAAATGAAGTATAACTAAAAAGGACAACACACAAAAAACATAGGGCGCTTTGGCGCCCTCTAGAGGTTATCCCTGACATTATGAGTGTATGCAATCCTACTGTACATTACTCAGTCCTCATACATAAGACATAATATTGCGTGTGTTTGAATCTGTGAATAAAAATTAGATGCTGATTATTGCTGGTTACTTGCGTTGCAAATATTCTTTTTTTTCCCTAGACCTAATTGGATGTGCTGCCATGGCAAAGAAAACTGATACGTTGACAAGTTTACATATGTGTGAAGTCAAGAAAGTGTGCGTTTTAAATAGGAGTTTTGGGCTGCAGCACCAAAACAAAGAGTTTGGTGCAATAATACATTTGACATCTATTGCTAAGCTTGAGCATTTAACCAATGGTGAGGTCATAACAATACCAGAAGACTGCAGGCAAACAAGGCTCATGCAATGGCTGATATGGGTGGAAGCAGAGACAGATAGTTGCTTGCAAATTCACTGAAAAAAAGAAGATCCAGACAAGAACCCGATGGTCATTTTGAAAGAGGTCCAGTGTTTCTCTGTGGAGAGAGAAGAACCTTCCAGAAGAACAACCATCTCTGCAGTACCCCACCAATGGTAGAGTAGCCAGACGGAAGCCAACCCTCAGTAAAAGGCACATGACAGCTTTCTGGAGTTTGCCAAAAGACACCTGGAGGACTCTCAGTATCTTCAACTTTTTGTTGGAGTGCCTTTGGCACCAGTTACAGCCTCAAGTCTTTTTTAGTATGATTCTACAAGATGGTTGTTTTTCTGGAAGGTTTTTCCCTCTCCGCAGCGAAACGCTGGACCTCTTTCAAAATGACTCTCGGGTTCTTGTCTGGATCTTTGTTTTTCAGTGAATTTGCAAGCATTGAGAATTGAGCTCTTTCAGACTGACCATCCCTGACTAAGGCTCTTATCCCCCAGTCGCTCACTTTGCCAAGACGGCCTGCTCTAGCAAGAGCCCTGGTGGTTATTAACTTATTAACTCCATTTACGGATGATAGAGGCCACTGTGCTCATCTGGACCTTCAATCTTGCAGAATCTTTTTTTCTGTACCCTTCCCCAGATCTATGCCTTGATATAATCCCAGAGACATTTCCTATGTCTGTACAATTCCTTCCTTGTTCTGACTTTATGGCTTAGTTTGTGCTCTGACATGCACTGTTAACTGCGGGAACTTATATAGACAGGTGTGTGTCTTTCCAAATCATGTCCCAATCAACCGAATTTACTGTACAACAGGTGGACTCCAATCAAGTTGTAGAAACATATTAAGGATGATCAGTGGAAACAGGAAGCACCTGAGCTCAATTTTGAGTGTCATGGCAAAGGCTGTGAATACTTATGTACATGTGATATTTTCTTGTTTTAACACCAAGCAACATGTGATCCGATCATTTTTCTCACTTTCTCCAACACACTTTAATGGAGATACTGTTCTGCCATGATTCTTTTCAGGCAAAGTAGAGGTTGATTTGTTTTACTTTACAGCAGTAATTCTCCCGATGAGTCAGTGTTTCCATTAGTATGTGTGTGTGTGTGTGAGAAAGTTATCCCACGGTACTATGTAATACAAGAAGAGGGAGAGGGTTTTGCACAATCACAAACACACAGTGCCACACACACACACACACACACACACACACACACACACACACACACACCGCATGCCTTATTTTTTATTTATTTGTACTTTTTTCAAAGGTAAAGAGCAAGGTAATTTGTTTTAGTTTTACTTAAATAAAAAAAAAAAATTATTTATTTTTATGTATTTATTTGTGGGTTGTGCAACCAATAATCTGAGGTTTCATTGTTTCTTACGGGGGAAATTTGCTTTGATTTACAAGTGTTTTAATATATGAGCCCACTTCTGGATATGATTGCAATCCATGTATCCACTGTAATTTACAACTCTAATAGCAATAATAGACTCGTTTATAGTAAAATCGTGAAATCTACATATTCAATTCCCATAAACAAAAAGCTATATAAGTTAAATTATATATAAT
Organism: Clarias batrachus; assembly: GCA_003987875.1. NCBI lineage: Eukaryota > Metazoa > Chordata > Actinopteri > Siluriformes > Clariidae > Clarias > Clarias batrachus. Next base: position 31,095 of record QMIH01003388.1, on the reverse strand, counting down.
TTTAATAGTTAAAAAATAATAAATAACAAAAAGAATATTAAAACAAATCTAATGGTTGTAGTTATTAGCAATAATAGACTGTATTATTGTTCACTCGATTTTACATGTCACTCCCATAATCAAAATGCTATAGAAGTTTAATTATATATAATTTTAATAAAAATAATAAAGTAATACAGAAATTTAAAAATCGAGTGGATGTAGTTAGTAGCAATAATACACTGGAACTCAGTGCAACTGGGTTGATTTGTAACTGCTATAGCAAAATAGTTTTACATTAAGGTTTTTATTTTAATTATGTCATATTTTAAAACTCATAAAAGGCTTAATTTAAATGCATTTGTCTACAGTTGTTTAAAAAAGTCAAAAGAATCAATGCAATATATTTGATATGCTGCGAGGTTTCCTTCTCTACCTTTTTAATCTTAATCGGTTGTCTAAGTCGTGCACTTTTTAGACGCTCCCTTAAACGGTTGCGACAGTGATGGTAATCTGAAAGACAGACTTTCACTGAAAGATTTAGCTCCAGCAGACTTTAACGGGAGAAGATATTAAAATATATTCAGTTGTACTCGGTTTTCTGTGCATTTCGGAGTAAGAAAATACGCATGTTGTCAGTTTTAATGCTTATTTCTTGAGAAACAGAAGAGAGAATCGCGAATGTAAAGTGAACGTCTAATAAAAATAAATAAATAAAATAAAAACTCTTCCGCGGGGGGTAAAGTTTAGCCTCATACTGTACGTGTCCGCGAGTGGCTCCCTGTTTTGTTTAGGATAAATGTAAAGTTATTTAATAGAAGTAAAATAAGATATCTGGTTTATAGTTATATACATACAAAGCTGGAGGTGTGTAAAGGGCATTGGATGTGGTGATGTAAAACCGAAAGCTCTCTGTTTACAAATCGCAATATTAGTCATTCAGTGAATAAACCAAGTTTACGGCGAACAAAACATTTGAACAATACCGTCAGTAAGTGTTTCTGTAAACTAGTAATGTTTAACACGGTTAAACACATTTAAATACCAAACTTTTGTATTTCATCGAGGTGTCAATTTAAGATGCCGATTTGTACCTTTAAGACATATTCTCCTGTCAACACTGACATGTACATGACGAGGTTTCATACTTTATATCACAGTTTGTGTTTCTGAACTCACCTGCTGATGACGGCCGGAGAGGAAACGTGAGAAAAAGCAGAAGTTTTATTACAGCGCTGCGGTCCTCCATCTTCCCGTACAGAACTTCAGCCAAATAGAAATAAACTGTTATTTTGGGCTTTAAATTGTGACATCGAGATCTCAAAACGTCTGACGGACTCGACACTGTGTGTCGGAAATAAACGGTGCCGAGTAATCTGCGTATGAAGAACAGATTGAAGCCGCCTTCTTTATCAACTGTTCCAGATGTTTTAAATCATGATAAATAACCGCCTCATAGGGACTAGAGTGGGCCACACACACACACACACACACACACAGGGTATATACTGGATGTAGCGCCCTCCACAGTTATTGGCACCCCTGGTGGTTAGGATGTGTTGGATTCTATTTTTTAATTACTATTGCAGAAACATAACCTCACACTGAAAATCGTAGAAAACCTAATCTTTACCTGAAGTGAATTAAACAAATCCAAAAATTTTTTTTTTTTCTTATAAAACACCAAAATAGATTTCCACTATTTTTATACTCTTACTTTTACACCATTATTGGCATCCCGAACAATTGCGGTAAAATAAATGTATGTTTTTTTGTAATATTTATAAAGTTGAACAGAGTATCTAGAAATTTTTTATTAATAATTCATGACTTTGTGTTTCCATATGGTATAAAAAATGATGTGACACAGAGGCCTATTTCTCTTATCCACTCTTCAACATGGGAAAGACGAGAGAACACCCCATTCAAGTAAGGCAGATGTGTGTCGACCTTCCTAGGTCATGGCTGCAAGAAAATAGCAACTCTCCCATATCTACAGTCAGAGGTGTCATTAAGAAAACAACTGGAACAGTAAGAAACGAGGCTGGATTAGGACCCAAGTTCATCCTTCCACCACACACAGGGAGGAGGATGGTAGGAGAGTAAAAAAAAAAAAGTCACCAAAGCTCACTGTTAGAGAACTGCATCAAAGAGAGACATCTTGCGGTAACAAAGTCTCCATAACCACCATCAGACGCTATCTACATGCCAACAAGCTGTTCTGAAGACATGCAAGGAAAAAGCTTTTTCTTATCTTTAATCACAAACATAATTGGAGGAACCAATTTCAGACTGCACACAGCCTGCACTTGTGTCTACTCGAAAAGCCTTTTTTTTTTTAGTTACACATGCTTCAACACTTCTCATTAATGTCATCAAACAGCATTTTGCACTGGTAGTGAAACAGAAGCACCAACATATTGACATTGTATAGACATACAGAATGTCCCACTTGCACTCTCTCACATACACAAGTATATTTTCAGAAACCATAGTTACTTTTTGCCTGGAGTTTCAACTGGGACTGTGTGCTGTGGTCAGTTAAACTAAAATAGAGCTTTTTGGCAACAAACATATGTGGGGAGCATCTGTGATGCTGTGGGCCTGTTTCTCTCCCAAAGTTCCTGGGAAAGTTGTTACGGTGCACACATCATGAACTCTCTGGAATACCAGGACATTTTAAATCAAAACATGACAAAAACTTTGTAGTCCTCTAATGTCTGCTTTTGTAGCTGAGCAAAACCAGATAGTTAATGAAGTGCACAGGACGGATTCAATGACGGCTGAGTAGAACTGTGTGAGCAGCTCCTATGGGAGGTTGAACTTCCTCAGCTGGCGAAGAAAATACAACCTCTGATGAGCTTTTTTAACAATGGAGTCAATGTGAATGTCGCCCTTCAGCTCCTGAGAGATGGTTGTGCCCAGGAACTGGAATGACTCCACTGCTGTCACAGTGCTGTTCATGATGTTGAGTGGGGGAAGTGCAGGTGGGTTTCTCCTGAAGTCCACGATCATCTCCACTGTTTTGAGCGTGTCCAGCTCCAGGTTGTTGTGACTTGCACCAGATAGCCAGTTGCTCAACCTCCCTTCTGTATGCAGATTCCTCACTGTCCTGGATAAGGCCGATGAGTGTAGTGTCATCTGCAAATTTCAGAAGCTTGACAGTGGGGTCTGTAGAGGTGTAGCCATTAATAGGCCCTGCTAAGATCATGTTCTGGAATTTTGTTACTGCTCTGGGCATCACAGTTACACAAACATGCACACACGTGCACAGAGGCTGTACAGGTACTTCCTGCTTTCTCTCTGCCTGTATTTATACACACGATTACAGATAAATACAGTACAGTACCTACACAATTTCTATGTTGGTTTCGATCACCCCCGACTAGTCTGTGTTTTTTCTCTTTGCTGGTGTCTTTGTCTATAAATCATACCAAATGAGGAGTCAGTTTATATTACTGTAGTTTCAGTTAGAGGTCTGGTAATAATCATCTTAAAAAAAAAAAAATGCAGTTCAAGTTCAGGACACAGACAGAACTTCTCAAAGAGAAATTTTGTGTATAGAACATAAAGTTCTGTGCATTTAGATTCAAGCTTTAAAATTTCCCATTACACTTGCCTCTAGAAGACTCTGTTCAACATACTGTAAGAGTTTATGGTCCACTCAAGTGACTGCAAAAACAAGCCCAAATCATCACATGCTTTGTTTTATAACCTTTTTCAGATTGATGTGCAGCAACAATTGCTTCCCGAAGATCACTGCTTATGTCTTTCCCTCTGGTCATTGTATTATTTTGGGGTGGGGATTGTTCACCAATTTAGTCATGTCCAATTCCTCCCCATCACTAGGATCTCCCATGTTAAGCTACTTCTCCTCGGTCGGGAGGGCCAAGGACTATTATGTGTTTCCATTGAACCATGTGACATCACGAACTGCTCGCTCATGCACCGACATAACACATTCGGAGGCTGATGATTAGCACCAGTGGAAGCAGTAAGGGGGTAATTGGTTTTCTTTTTTTTTTCTTTTTTTTTGCTTCATTTTTGTTAAATAAATAATTTTCTATTGTGGTGCATGTTAAATGCTGTTGTTTGTTTACTAAGATATGATCAAATGACTTGTTATGTTTTTACACAAAAACACAAAGTCTAATTAAAACAGGGGGTACTAGCTTTTGAACATGACTGTAATTTTTAAAAAAATGTCTAATGGTAATAACAAATATTTTATGCCATAGAATACGACATCGGGGTAAGTCCTATTTATTTAAGGTACACCATTTTCATTATTAACAAGTATAATAAAATAAGGACAAAGACACATACTGTTATTCCTTATGTGCTCTTCACAGATCAGATTGACAATAACTCAATAAAATGAGCTTTATTTATCTAGACTGCCTGCTACAACATCTGTTCTCCACCAGATGATGCTGTTTATTGATCCTTGATAAATGGACACTTTTCTCAACACAAAGAGGGAGAGGTCACATAGGCTTGATAAGGCATTTGCATAGAGCCTAAAGAGATGAGTGACTGACTGAAATAAAACTGCCGTTCACTTTATAGATTTTTTTCCTACTCACCAGCCTAGGGATAATATATGTGGAGTCCAGCTTGTTAACAAACTCCCTATGCCACATGTTCACTAGGGCCTCATCCAAATCTACTACAGCTTCCTGGATGTTACAACAAAACACAATGCAAACATTTTACCTCAACCCATTTACTTCTAGGGCAGAACTCTGAAAGACATTGGTTAGATAAACCGCTAAGTAAAATATTTTGGACTTACCATAACAAGAGCTAGCTTGGCTAGTGGCTTATGCCACAACATGGATGAGGTACAAACCAGTTCTGGAGCAAAACTTCAAAATCAAACTGATCCTGTGGCTTCATATTCACATCAAACAACAAACAAATAATAATAAATAAATTATTATAAGGTTAGTAGAATGAACTAAAATGCAGATAAATTTGTGGGAGAAAATTAATCAAAATATTGTAAAATTTGGGAAATCTTGATTGCTTAGACAATTTTGACATAGTGCTTTAAATTCTTACTAAAATCGTTCTCCTATGTCAGAGGTAACCCCTAGAGGGCGCCTAGCGCCCAGAGATTTGTTTGTAGTTCCGTTTGTGTTTAAACTTCATTTCCCATGTTGCATCTCAGTCAGGTGACGTGGGCGCTCACCTGAACTGAGTTGCTCATTAGTTTTATTATAAATGGTTAGTTTTAGTTCAGTTTGGCATCTTGCATCTGTTGATTTCACCCAGTAAATGTTTGTAAGTTTAGTTGTGTCTCCCATTAACTTTGTACGTGTTTTAGTTTCATTTTCACTTAAAGTATATTTATTTTGTTTGATTTTCCCTGACCTTTTGTTTAAATAAAACATTGTTTCCTTTAAACACCTGGATCCTCTGCATTTATGCCTTGCACTCCAAAACGTGACATCCTACACTACAAACCCATAAGAGCCAGGTGAATCTGTTTTGTTGTTGCAAAATTTCAGCAAGTCTGAATCAAATGAATGTGGATTCCTGACTGAAGCTTTACACATTATGAGTAATGCCCTTATATCTCTTTGATATTAGCATCGGCATGGGGTTTCACTAAAAAGTGACGTCAGTACTCGAGATGCGCTTCCAAGTCTCAGGATCAATCGTAACATCACTAGTCAACACAACAACCTCCATAGCTGAGCTCCTTGTAGGGGTCATCATGGCTATCTGCATAGCCCGGCATTCTCAACATGATGACCTCCACAGCCCTTCTGCCTATGAAGGTTAATTAACAAACCTTAATAGGCCCACTGCCAAGATCATGTTCTGGATTTATTGTTTATTAACTGTTTTTCTTTTGCAGTTGCATTTCATTCCTGTCAGTTGCTTTGTATCACCTGTCACCATTTCTAATCAACTCCACTTGTCTACAATTAACCTGCCCCTCTGCTCTTATTTCACAAACAATCTTTCATTCACTCTTTTCTATATTGTCTCTTCACGGCTTGTGTGGGCTTTCCAGCCTTCATAATATTCCTAGATTTGCTTGTGAATCTGACTCTGCCCATTTTGGAACAGCTTCTAGCCAGCTCCTTGTTGTTAACTCTGCAAATCCTTTGATTTTAGTCCCTTCGCACTCACCCCTGTCATTGCAAAGTGCTTCAAAAGACTGGTCTTTACCCACCATAAAGGCTGTGTACCACCCACTCTAGACCCATACTATCACAAATAGGTCAATAGAGGATATAGATTTTGTTATTTCTTATCACCCAGATGAGGATGGGTTCCCTGTTGAGTCTGGTTCCTCTCAAGGTTTCTTCCTATTGCCATCTCAGGGAGTTTTTCCTTGCCACTGTCGCCGTCACTCTTGGCACAATGTTATCTAGACACATTTTTCTTACACCTATATACACTTCCATAAATTTTCTTTTCATTTTCTTTTCATTTTTGTGAAGCTGCTTTGAGACAATAACCATTGTTAAAAGCGCTATAGAAATAAAATTGAATTGAATTGAATTTAATATAATTTTCACAATGCTCCATTCTGCACTGTCTCACCTGGACAACCCTGACACTTATGCCAGGATGTTGTTCTTAAAATTTTACCTCAGGTTTCAATACAGTCAGCCCTCCCAAGCTAGTCCTGAGGCTAAAATACCATGGCATATTTGCACACAACTCCATAACTGGACCCTGGACTTCCTACAAACAGACTACTGTTTAAATAACAAGTCTCGACATAGTTCCCCGGGTATGTGTACTGTCTCATCACTTACATTCCATTTTCACCCATGACTGCATACAAAAATAGACTGAAAAATGCAAAGACAAAGCAGTTCTGCCAGAACAAAAAGGGATACAATTCCTCTTGATTCCTAGTACAACCAGTTCCACTACCGCTACCACAGGTTCATTTACCATTTCCACTACCATTTTGAACATTGAATGAGTTTGTTCATTAAGGACATAAAACGTCAGAATTATTTTGTGCAATTATTTTAGGCTGATTATATTTGCCAATACTCTTGACTTAGATGGAGATCAGATCACATTTTATACCAAATTAATAAAAAAAACCATGAAATTCCAAAAGGTTCACATACCTTTTCTTGCCACTGTATAAGGGGGGGGGCAAACAAAATTGAAATTTAACTTTTAATATTGCCTGTAAATAGTAATTTATCAGGTGATTAAGCATCATTACTACTAGTACAAAATAAAGGCCTGACTCACATTGCATCGAGTCAGCAGCTCCGCTTGTCATAAGAAGTGCTGGAAGACTCGTTGAGAATGGTCCAATCACATGATCCCAAATATTTAAAAACAATATTGATTCGCTAAGAACAAAAGTGGGAGGGTTGATGTTGAAGGATGTATGATTTGCAAAGATCCAATTAGAGATCAGATTCATATCACATGCTTTTCAAAAATTTGCCTACATAGACACTCGTTTGTCTGGCGCCCCGCGTACACAAACGCAAACGAACGTAATACAGTTTTGTTTTGTTTTTATTGCAAGTAAATTATATTAAGAAATACAGCGGAATATTGTGATTAAAAGACTTTAATTCTCTATTAAAATAAATAATTATTATGTTAAATAATGACATGTTAAAATAGCACTTTTCTCTGCCTAACTTTAACTTTTTTTAACTGCCCCTGCGCCCTGTATTGACCGGCCACCACTGCTTTTATATACAGTAATTCCTTACCTTATCTCTAAAAATTGTTTGCTCTATGGTTTAGGACTCTGTTTCTGTCTGTCTGCTTATGCCTTTGTCTGTGTTGCAGTCTTCTGCTCCATCTGCATTCACCCAAGCACCAGATTACTATGAACTTCTGCTGTACCTACAGTATATCCAGCCCCAAACCAGACCACTTTCAACTACTCCTGCGTTAGGCCAATCAATTTTCCCAGCCTCACATAAATTTTTATGAATTTGAAATAAACATTTAGTAACATGCAAGAAATGATTTCTACGTGGTGTCCTTCTACTTGGGTCCTTCTACTTCTACTTGGTCCATTACTGCTAAAACGTTTACAGTACAACCTGACAAGAACATGGACCTACAGTAGCAGGCCCCAGTGCCAGAGAAAGAGGCTTAAGAGGCTTCTGCCCATCAATGTGCTATTAATATTAAGCTCAGAACAGACCCTTTATTATTATTATTATTATTATTATTATTATTATCAATGGCTTGAATGCTTTCTAAATCTAATATTTTTATATAAATGTTTTTGGGATAAAAGACTCGTTGAGAATGGACCAATCACATGAGTCCAAATATTTAAAAATCTGAACTAGACTTGGCTGCAGTTGCTTGACAGGACTGGAATTTCCTACAAGTCTACCTGAACCTCCAATAACTACAGTACCTGTACTCCATATTAACATCAACTGACATCAACTGCTATATTGAACTGCCTGCCACCTAACACACAGTATGAATGCAGGTCAATTTCTGCTTTCTGTTTCCAACAAATGAGGATGGGTTCCCTGTTGAGACTAGTACCGGGCCGGTAATCTGCATTTACCATTGAAAAGAATCATGGCTGGTGTTATTTGAGGGCAAAAGCAATAGAGCTACTGTGTAGGACAGCTTTTACACACTGCACACACACACACACACACACACACACACACACACACACACACACACACTCTTCTAAACAGATTGATTTCCTGCACTTCCTGTAGGCTGTTGTTGCAGTACAGTCACTGCACTTGGACACAAAAAATGCACGCACACACGGTCACAATGTTATAGTAAACAGTAAACATGCACATGGATGTCGACTATACGGATTGACACACAGGCTCTGAGACTCAGCTTGGAAAACGATTATCCGCAATCCCACAGCGCAAGAGAGAGAAAAACCATTGGCTCGTTGTGATCACATGCTGTTCGACGGACAAAGCGCATTCATACACCAGTACTTGTATTTCAAGACCTCGCTTGTTTAACAAGTCTAAATTAATTTTAAAAATTGCTTGTCTTGCAAACATGCTCACAGACCAAGTTACTCGCAATCCAAAGTTCCATGGTATTACTATCCATACACCAGCCACAGCCAGCATCTGCATTCTGTGTGATCCTGCCAATTATGCCAAAAGTTTTGAAAAGCAATAACCAGTGTGACTACTCATTCTCTACGTGCTAAATATAAATTATTTTATTTAAATATACAACATGTATTTTTTCAATTATGCCAGTGGATAAACCACAATAAGCGAAGAACAACTCCTTACCAGGTCCTTTTTATCAGGTGGGAGCAACTATATGATAAAAAAAGACAATCAGCAAATTAACAATCAGGTTTATTACAGGAATAATCAATAAACTGCAACAAATTTAAAGAAAAAAAGGTAAAATGTTCAGACATAAGCACCTCTAATTCATAAAAAAAATTCTAACTAAAAGTTAATGCAGTAGGGAAAAAATGAAAGAGAGAGAGAGAAAAGAAAAGACAACAAGGTCACCACATCTTCCACTTTTAAAATACTTATTATTATTATTATTATTATTATTATTAAATATTATTATTATTATTATTGGTCATGTTATCATAGCTGAGAAGATCCTTGGGGCAGCAGATCCTTGGGGTTTTGTAGGTTGTGTGGTGGGATCTCCATTTGTCCGGTGCTTCCATTAGGTCTGATTGTGATCTGGGTAATTACACATGTGGGGTTGTCTGTGGTGCACTGAGTGCCTTTTTATCTGATTATTTGACTGGTGATTTGTGTGCATTGGCTTTTCTATGAGATCAGACAAGACTGACCTTTGCTTCAAACAGGCATTAATGGATCAGGGAAGATTGTCAGGGACAATTTTATCATTTTGATTCATCCACATTCACATTTTATACAAAATTACTTCTTGTGATTGTGTAAAGCTGCTTTCCGACAATTTGTTAAAAGCGCTATACAAATAAAATTGAATTAATGAGCCTTAGGTGCCTGTTGCCAGTTTACAGGTATATAATTAATTACCGGTATATAAATGATTAATGTTAATTTGTTAATGTTTTGTGTTGGTAATGTTATGGCTGATTAATGTACAGTACATCAAAGCAGGCTGTGGTGTGAAGGGAAGTTTTAGATCCTTAAAATGTGTGGACCAAAAGCAAATTTAACTGATAATGATATTTGTAGCAAGAAAAGTGTTTAAATATCCAACCAGAACACTGCCTGAAGCTTGGTGATGATGCTGTTAAAGTGTCTGCTCAAATTAAAAGTGCTGACTTTAGAAAACCCCAAACAAATTAAAACTTGTGCTACAAATTATTGTGGTTATCTTCCATTAAAGATGTACAGTATGTTGTACAATTATTCTGCCTAGTAAACGAACAGTTTAAAGAAATGATTAAAAGACCAATATTGTCATGATATTCATGTACATAACATGTAAACGTCGCACCACAGCTGTTTTTACCTGTTTTTGGCTATCTCTCACTGTTATGTGTGAACTAATTTCAGTCTCCAGTTCCAGGTTTTCCAGCCTGTCCTGTTCTGATTTGGAGACCTTTAAAAGCTGCCCTAAACTCCACCCTCTCTTTCTCTTCGTCCTGGCAGGCAGACCAACAGTATGGATCCTCTCCACCACCTATTCAGCGGTCCCTTACTGTTGTCTTGTTGTTTTATTTACCCTAKACATTAATAAATTATTTATTTCTTTGGTTAAACCTTTTGTTGGTGTCCTTTATGTTGCACATCCTGAGTCTTTTGTGTGTGCGGACACTTGGTATTGCATGTAGAGTGCAATTTGTGTTTCTTTTACGTTCCTCAGTGTTTGATCTGTAGCTTGAAGTATATGTTATGGCTTCTCTTGCAGATTTTCTTGAGTCTGCTTCAGTGGAGTTGCTTGAGGAATTTACAAGAGATCAGCTACTTAGTTTAGCTGATCAATATAAAATYGATACTTCGGGTTGGAGCAAACGTCTGAAAGAACAAATTAGAGACAGTATTAAAATATTTTTCATTGAGAGTGGTTTACTTTATCCTTTGAAGGTTTTGACCCCTCCTACGACTGCAAGTATGACTGTGACTGTTCCTGAACCAGCTGATGTATCTGTACCAGGTTCTTCTAATACCAATATGGAGGTAAGACTTGAGGAACTGAGGGTGCAGGAAATGGAATTAAAGTTGAGAGAAAAGCAAATGATGTTGGAGCATGAACGTTTTCTTAAAGAACTAGAGTTCAAAAGAGCTTCAATAAACATAAAGCCTGACCCAGCAGAGTTTGATGTTMTAAAACACATTAGATTGGTTCCTCCCTTTGTTGAAAAAGATGTTGAGAAGTATTTTCCACATTTTGAGCGAGTGGCTACTACTTCTAAATGGCCTAAACAGTCWTGGACACTGCTTTTGCAGAGTGTTTTGGTTGGAAAGGCACAGGAAGCGTATTCCTCTTTAATATTGCGAGATAGTTTGCTAAAGAGAAAGAAACCCTTTTCAACCGATGGTGTGTGTCTTTTGAAGGCTGAGTCAGCACAGGATTTGAAAGAATTAATTCTCCTTGAAGAGTTTAAAAACTGTCTTCCTGATGTTRTTTGCACTTAYTTAAATGAACGAAAAGTTAAAACTTTGGATAAGGCAGCTGTTCTTGCAGATGAATTTACATTGACACACAGGGTTAACTTTAATAGAGTACAGGATGAGTTAAAAGTAAAATCGTACAAGCCATATTCATCCTATAGTCCTAGTTTTAAAAAGTCATCTGTTCACAATAGTTCAAATGAGAACGTTTGTTTCTATTGTAGAAAGCCAGGGCATCTTATTGCTGACTGTCCTACACTGAGTAAAAAGCAGAATGTCACGCTCTCCGCGCTTTCGCGCTGATCTGAGAGCGCACCCGCCTTCTGACACTTCCGTTCGCACGCTGTCAAGCTGCTCATCATGCGGCCGTGTTTTTTTTCCCACGCTGTCATCTTTCGTCACACGCCCCCCTGGCCGACACACCGGTTTCTCATCTGGCACTGATTTCTTCCGGGATATAAGGAGGCGCAGCACGCTATCTCGCTGCTGGATTATTGTGTGTTTTTTGCTCCAATATTCTCGCGTTTTGTTTCACGATTTCCACGTTACCGATCTCGCTTCGTTTTTCTCGTTTTCCTGATTCTAGTCTCACGTTTTGGCTCTACGCTCTCGCTGACGGATTTAACGGCATTTGAACTCTCGCTTTYGCTCCTCGACTTCGGCTCTGCTTCACGTTTGGCTCTAYGCTCTCGCTGACGGATTTAAYGGCTTTGGACTCTCGATCTCGCCCCTCGACTACGGCTTCGCTGCACGAYTCGGCTCRACGCTCTCACGGACGGACCTCACGTCATTGAACTTTCACTTTCACTCTTCGACTACGGCTCCGCCTCTCGTCTATCCACAGTACACAGCTTCAGACTACCTGGCCCAAGCATCTCTTCATATTCTCTGCTCCTCTGCTCTTGGATCCATCTCTTGCTCTTTCATCATACGTTTCTGACAGAATAATCCAGCCACACTATGGATCCAGCAGGATTGGACAGGATGAGGCAAGCGCTGGAGAATCAAGGCGCTCTCCTCGGTAAGCATCAGGAGGAACTCATCACCACCAGAAGAACACTCGCGGACGTCACCGCCCAGATGCAACACCTTCAGGCASCTACGGCTCGGGCCACAATCACGGACCYTCCACGAGAGCCGCGCCTGCCAGCCCCCCCCACTTACGGAGGAGAGCCAGGAACATGTAGATCCTTCCTATCTCAGTGTTCCCTGATYTTTGAGCTTCAAGCCTCCACCTTCTCTTCAGAAAGATCCCAGGTGGCCTACGTTATCACCCTCCTCACTGATAGGGGCCGAGAATGGAGCACAGCTCTCTGGGACGCTCATGATCCATGTTGTGACAGCTTTGAGGACTTTTCTGGAGAGATGAGGAGGGTTTTCGACCGATCTCACGTTGGCAGAGAGGCTGGAACTAGACTATTACGCCTGCGCCAAGGATGACGTTCCACCTATGACTACGCTATCGAGTTTTGGACCTTAGCTGCTTTCAAGTGGGTGGAACAACAGAGCCCTAGCGGACGTTTTTCTGGAGGGATTGTCGGAGGCACTCAAGGATGAACTAATCTCCCGGGAACTACCTTCTGATCTCCACGAACTCATGGACCTTGCCGGGAGGATCGACTCGCGTCTTCGCACAAGATGACCCACTCGGAGGTCACCTCTCCCCAGAAGGTCAACTTCTCCCAGGGCACCCCGCCCATCTTCTCCTCGAACACAGACTAATCAGGAGGAGCCCATGCAGCTGGGCAGAACCCGCATCTCCGATGAGGAGAGACGTCGCCGCCACCTGGAGAGAGCCTGCTTCTACTGCGGGGGTTCGGGCCACATGCTCAGGGATTGTCCGTTAAAAGGAGGCGCCCTCTAATCAGACTGGGAGCTCTAGAGGGCGCTCCCCCCAAAAGTCTCCCAGAATCTCGTCCCTTGCTCTCTGTTACACTAATTAGTAACGGCCAAGCCCATTCCATTCAGGCACTTGTTGATTCCGGTTCCGACCGGAACCTGATCAGTTCGGCTACGGTCAAGGCGTTGCGGATCCCATGCACTTCCCTGGAGTGTCCATTGGCCTTCCAAGCCCTAGATGGAAGCCCTCTGCCGGCCATCACTCACAGAACCCTTCCGCTCACTCTAAGAACGTCRGGAAATCATTCTGAGGAGATTGTTTTTTTTGTGATCAGCAAGTCACACGCCGCTCTGGTTCTTGGCCTCCCATGGCTAGCGCTTCAGGGTCCCCAGATCGACTGGATYAAGCACGTGATCACAGGTTGGAGCCCCTCTTGTGCCACATCGTGTCTTTGTTCTGCGATTCCTACCCTCCACACTCCAGCCAAAACGGAGGATCCTCCGGATATCTCCAACGTCCCYTCTCATTACCATGATCTCAAGCAGGTTTTCAGCAAGACCAGAGCAATGTCGCTTCCTCCACATCGACCCTATGACTCGCTCATGATCATAGTCTCGCAGGTCATACAGTATGGGTGTAAGAAAAACTCTAGATCGAGTGAGAAGACATTTTTATTGGCCTRGTGTAAAGTCTGATGTTGCACAACATTGTAAATTCTGTCATGTCTGTCAAATTGTGGGGAAACCTAATCAGACTATTACCAAGGCACCTTTGCATCCCATTCCTGTTATTGGGGAAMCTTTTGAACACATTTTAGTTGACTGTGTGGGTCCACTTCCACGGACTAAGTCTTGAAATGAATATTTATTGACCATCATGTGTGTGGCTACACATTTTCCAGAGGCGGTTCCATTAAGAAGAATTACAGCAAAAACTGTTTCTCAGGCCCTTGTTAAGTTTTTTATAGTGTTTGGCCTTCCAAATATTGTTCAAACTGACCAAGGGTCTAATTTCATGTCTTGCATTTTCTCTCAGGTGCTTCAGCAGCTGTCTATTCAGCATTGTACATCATCTGCGTACCATCCAGAGTTGCAGGGAGCCCTGGAGAGATTTCATCAGACTCTGAAAAACATGTTGCATGTTTACTGCAGAGAGTTTGAGAAAGAGTGGGATGAGGGGGTTCCATTACTCCTCTTTGCAGCCCGAGAGGTGACCCAAGAGTCACTAGGATTCAGTCCTGCTGAATTAGTGTTTGGTCATACTGTGTGGGGACCTTTGAAACTGTTAAATGAGAGATGGTTGGAAGAGTCATCTTGTCAATCTAATCTTTTGCATTTTGTGTGTAGTTTCAGGTCCAAGCTCCAGAGGGCATGTGAGCTAAGGCAAACTTGGAAAAAGCCCAAGGTAAAATGAAACGGAGGTTTGATCAGAAAGCTAAGCAAAGAGTTTTCTCACCAGGAGACCAGTTGCTGGTTCTCCTGCCACTTYCTGGGTCTACATTACAGGCTCAGTATAGTGGGCCTTATGTGATCGAGCGTCAAGTTAGTGAATGTAACTACYTGATTAAAACTCCTGACRGAAAACGAAAAAYGCGTCTGTGCCATGTTAACATTCTTAAACCATATTTTAACAGGAAGGAGGTCCTTTTGGACAAGAAGCCTGTTACTGTGTTGGTAAAACTTGATTCGAACCTGGTTGACATGGTTGGGAAGTCAAAGATTCCTGAAAGACGGTTGTCAAACTCTGAAATTCTGTCTAAGCTGAATGCTCATCTTTCTTATTTAGACTCTGTTAAGCGTGCTGATGTGATTTCTGTCATTCACRGGCATCCTGAGCTCTTCTCRRATGTACCAACTTGTACCAATGTCTTACAGCATGACATAGATGTGGGTGATGCCCCCCCTGTTAAACAACATCCATATAGAGTAAATCCTGAGAAGCGCCAGATTATGCAGAATGAGGTACAATACATGTTGCAGCATGGTATTGCTCAACCAAGCTTCAGCTCATGGAGCTCACCATGTCTTTTGGTGGAGAAATCTGATAAGACACCTCGTTTTTGTACAGATTTCCACAAAGTTAACTCAGTCACTAAGCCTGATTGCTTTCCTTTGCCACACCTGGATGACTGTATTGACAAGGTAGGGTCTGCCACTTTTGTTACTAAACTTGACCTCTTGAAAGGTTATTGGCAAGTACCTTTGACCCCCAGAGCTCGTGAAATTTCAGCCTTTGTAACTCCTGATGATTTTTGCCAGTACAATGTAATGGCATTCGGAATGAGGAATGCTCCAGCCACTTTTCAGAGGCTTGTTAACACAGTGTTGAGAGGTGTTGATGGCTGTGAAGCATATCTGGATGATCTTGTAATCTGGAGTTCTACTTGGTTTGATCATCTGTCTAGATTAAAT